>APFE031474735.1:58401-73706 GCA_000404065.3 Pinus taeda
TTGTTATTATTGTGCCCTTACATTATTATTGTTATGTCGGCTTTGATTATATTATGACCCCTTAAACTCCTATATATAGAAAGGAGGTCTTTTCATTTGTATCATCGAAGAATTGTTCTTTTGTGTAATGTAAAGGAGGTTGTCCCCTCGAAGAGGCTGAATTCATGAGCTGGTTTCATAACATCATATGAAATTTTCTATAATCACATTGATCCTCCTTATGATCTCTTTAGGAAGCTTGTACAAGTGCATCTAATACACTAAGATATGTTGCAGGATTGATTGGAAAAGAATTAGATGTATGCTAAGAGTAATATATCTATGAGTCCAAGTGAATAATCTATTTGTTAATTTATCTAAGAGCCTTTTCTAGTCCATGATCCAATTTGTTTTCTTTCATACGAAATCCCAAATACATGAACCCATTCTCCATTAGAAAGCAAGAGACACCCAAAATGTTAGATATCTTCTCAATCTTATCTATTGTAGGAGAAGCATATCAAAGACTTGGAAAAATTCATAAATAATCTGGAGGCTTCTCCGAAGGTCAAAATGATGTGCTAAAGGTGAGTCCATTGATCAACAGAAACTTGTCCAAAGAGTAAAACATCATCAACAAACATATGGTGTGTGATGGATACCTTCCTCATAAGATGTAAACCATGAGAATCTCAATGATATTTGTCCTCCAAAATCCACTTGTTAAGTCCTTCAATGACCAAAAAAACATCAAAGGTGATAATGAGCATCCTTCTCTAAGCCCACGGGATGCACGAAAGAATTGAGGTGGAACACCATTAATTAAAACTGCATATCTCACCGATGAAATGCATGATATTATCCATTCGACCACCCCAACAAAGAGCCTAATAATATGCAAGATAAACCTAAAAAAACTACAATCTACACTATCATAAGCACGATAAATATCCAACTTCAAAATAATGACCTCTTTCCTTCTTGTTTTCACTAAATATAATTCATCCTGTGTGATGGCGACCACATCCTGTATTTTCATATTTGACAAGAAACCAAATTATTCAGATTTTATATGACATGAAAGGCATGCCTTCATCCGATTTACAATTATCTTTGATATCAATTTATAAAAAATGTTACACAAGCATATAGGCTTGTAAACTTGAAAGGTCTCGGGGTCAGATTTTTTGGGAATCAATGTAATGAAGGTTGTGTTTATTCCGCCAGATATTCTCAAAACTTTGTGACTCCTTAACCATATTTAACAAACCATAACTCATAATCTCATATAAATGAAGAAATATCTTGATGGTCCATTCGTAAGGACCTAGAAATTTGTCCTTTAAAAAATATTTGAGGACATTGTGTATCTCCTCCTTTGAGATTGACCCCCCAACCATCTGGCCATCCACCTCGTGGAACATCCAAGTATAATATCTAGTGTATCCAATTGGTTTTCAATTGTATCAACATTTTCCCTTACATTAAATAAATTCTTAAAGTATTCCACTGCTTTCCTATGGCTATCCCCAATTTTTGTAGCCTTGTCTCCTACAGTGTCTAGAATGTTGTGTTATTGATTAGGAAAGAATTATTCGAATCTTACTATACGCTTTTGGGTTTTGGGCCATTAACATGTTTCCTTATATTAGAAGATGAACCTTGTAACTAATATCCATAAGAAAATGAATATTCATTATAGTTATTACAAGTCAATCTAACATATAAAACTAGATACTAGACCTAGTTACAATTCAATCTTTATTTTATATATATGTAAATTAAAAATAAATAAACAAAAATTATTATCACAAATGATATGATCAATAATAAATAAAAATGTGTATCTAAATGTATAACAGTGATTGGAGTATTTATATTAAGTAAAGGTTCCATCCAGGTTGGCATTGAAAATACATCAAAAATTGCTTCTAAATTGCATGTTTATAGTTCAAAAAGAATAACATTCCATCTTATAGGTGTAACCCATACACAACTAAAAATACGTTCTAGTCCAAAAAATATTAATAGTATAAATTTGACAAAAAGAATTGAGAATCCTATTTATTTTGTAATACATATCTATTTAGCAGAAAGTGTATTGTCTGGTGACTTCATTTGTTGCTTCTTTATCTAGATCCAACACTTTTCTAATTGGATTTACATGCTCTAAAAGCTAGTGTATTTTGTAGTCTTGTATTGGCTTTCCAAAAATAGAATTAATAGATTGCACTTGGTTTGAATTTCCTAAATTTTCACCTCTGGACAAGTTAATTATTGTACAACAAAACTCACTTTGATCTACCTCAATTGTTTTAAGTTGTTATATTGAGTAAAGGTTACAACCATGATCATAGTGAAAATACAGTAAACATTGCCACTAAATTGAATGTTTATAGTTTAAAAGGAATAATTTTCCATCTTATAGTTGTAACCCATACACAACTTCAAATACATCCTAGTCCAAAAAAAAATAGTAGTATAACTTCTACACAAAGAACTTAGAATCTAGATTATTTTGTAATACATATATATTTAGCAGAAAGAGTGTTGACTAATGGCTTCATCTACTACTTTTTTATTTAGATCCAACAATTTTATTATTATTTTACATGCTCTAGAAGTTAGTGGACTCTATAGTCTTACATGGGATTTTGAAAGTTAAAATTGACATATTGCACTTGGTTTGAATTTCGTAAATTCTCACCTTTGGATAGGTTAATTAACATACAACAAATATCACTTTAATCTACCTCCATTACATTAAGTTGGTGCTTCTATTGCATTAATATTTCCGTGATAACCTCAATCTGAAAAGACACATTGTTGTCTTATTCCTTTGTTTTCTTTGAAATTGCTTGAATTGAGCTATAATTACCCTCAATTTCCTCCTTATGTTGCCTTGGAGCCTCCTAAATATCTTGAAGTTACCAATATTCTTTATGAGAATAAATAAACCTAGCTCAAACTATAGAGAAAACCACCCAAGAGGTTCTATTTTTACAAATAAATAAAGAGAATATGAACCAATATGAACCTAGATTGAGAGTTGAAGATAGTCAAAACAAAGCAAGATGCAAGGTTGGTACCAAAGAAGACCAAGAAACACCTAGTCAACACCTCTAAAGTGAGTTATCCCAGTAGAAAAACCACCTAGAGCAAAGAAAATACCAATGCCTTAAACCAAAGTCTTAAAAAAAAATCAAATTCAGAATTTAGGGATGAACAAAGTATCTCCCAAACTAGACAAGGGTTCATGTCCTGATGATGAACCACAATGGAGGGTTTGAAATGTCGACCCCAAAAATATTTTTGTGATTAATCCAAAAGAATCAATTCTTCAAACATTGACCTCTTTAAAATAGGTGTGAAACAAAATTCCCTAAACAAAACATCGAAGAAAAACCATGGAACCAAATGGTCAAAACATTAATAGAGCAAGGTGTCTTGATCACTGATCAAACCAAGAAATTTCTCTATGAGCACAATATAAAAGCCTTTACAAGAATCCAATATAAAAAGCCATAAGTTAACATGGAGCCATCACCTAAATAAGCTAAATCCTTACATCATAATACCATAGTTTTTATGCCAATTCCTTTATAATACTTCATAAAAATGTGAGTGAATAAGATGTAGCATATGACAGGGGAGCAATTGTTGCACCCTAACCTCTCTTTCACATGGATAGTAAACCTTACAATGGCCTATTTTCCCTCTTAAATTTTCTCTTTGTATGAAATTCTTCATTACAATCATGATATAGGTTAGTGTTCCTTATTAATCCTTGACAAGTCCCTAGGGGCTATAGCACTCCCCTTACAATCAAAGTCTACTGGCTCTCGATTATTTTGCTAATATTTTTCATTTTTAACCAAAGTTTTTAGAAAATGTTGAATATCCCTAATTTTCCATAAATTCAAAAATAATTTTCTAATTTCTGGAAATCTTATTTCTAATTTTCTATTAGTTGAGTGAGCCTTGATGTAACATAATTCCCCTAGAGTAGGGTGAATTATTTTTGGTATTTTTCAGTGCCCACTAAATCATTTTAAAATAATAATAAAAAGGCTAATCTTGAGAGCGGTCATTATGTTAGTGTGTGCTCTGATGCTAACATTGACATAGTGCTCTGAGCAGGTCCTTTACGTAAGTGGTTTGGGGAGGGGTGTCCATGAGTTCTCTGACACTAACACTAACACCGTTATGCCTGGCAAATTTCCAAAATTATGCAGGGTGCAGAGGTACAAAATAAGAAATGAGGGGATGGGGATGGGGGGGGGGGTTTGTCCATGATTGCTTTGACACTGACACTAACATTGTTATTCCTAAAAAAAATCCAAAATTATAGAGAGTTCAAAGCTGCAAAGGAAGGAATGAAGAGATGACTAGGGAGGAGAGGGGAGGGGCTGAACAAATATCCATAACATTGATACATTGTGTGGAGTGCGAAGGTACAAAGGAATATTTTTTCCTCCGAACCTCCGCACTATGTACAATGCATTAACCTTTTATGTCAAACCATAGGGATTAATTAAGTGTTTGACATATGAGCAAGAATTGCATTAACAAACCATCGATGACCATGAAATTATATCATAATATAAAGCAATTGTATATGAATTTATACCTCTTTATTTCAAATGAATAATAGGTAGATGGATATTGTAAAGGTAACACACACCATGGTTAACATGTTTACTTGAAGGTAGAGCAACACAATTGAAACACATTTCAAAAATTTTAAGCATGCATATTTATTACAAATATTACAAAACGTAACACATTAACAATCTCACTTCACGAGGAATTTGCAAGGCAATAATGTGCCATCAACAGTGCAACTTGGCAAGGTTGTTTTTCATTTTCATACAATTTGGTCATATTTAATTCTTTTTATGCATTGTAAGTCATTTTTTATAAAATACCACCATTATTACCACGTTGATCAACAACTTGGAAGACAAGGAAGATTTTATATGTTATTCCTCCATCAGTTGATACATTGTACAGAATGCGGAGGAAGATTTCTTCCTCTACACTCTGCACACAATTCAATAGTGAAAGAAGTAGCAGATGATATATAATAGTGAAACCCTAAAGACACTATCCTTGTTCCATTGCATTTTCTCTAGACGATAGTCATGATGGATGTGATGGCATAGTTGATGCAAACAACAATATACACTTGTGCAAGGTGTGCAGAGTGTGGGGGGTTTGGGAGGTTGTCTGTCAAATACCCTTGGTAGTTCATTGAGGGAGATGAGTCCATTCTCGTCGAAATTGAAGTTGTTGAAATCTCTCTTCATATCGTAAAGGTTGGGCGCTTCGTCGACACTCAAGATGTTCATTATCACAAAATATGAGAAGTCCATGAAACCATCCTTGTCGAAATCGGCCATCCTTATCATCAGATGGAGCTCTTTGTCACTGACAGGACATCCCAAGGATGTCATCAAGCATGCCCAACTCCTACCACGAGATTTTACCATCACCATTTCCATCAAA
The DNA here is from genome assembly GCA_000404065.3 of Pinus taeda. Lineage (NCBI taxonomy): Eukaryota > Viridiplantae > Streptophyta > Pinopsida > Pinales > Pinaceae > Pinus > Pinus taeda. The sequence goes on from APFE031474735.1 coordinate 63,889, forward strand.
TTTTTGGAACATCCCCTGTAGCTCCCCTATATTGGTTGGAAGGTGCAAGCCTATGATTCAACTCTTAGACTCATGCATCACTCAATTAGATTAATTATGATCATTAACTCTTAGATATTTTCATCTTTAAATCATATTGATAGTGAAACTAATCAATCCCCACATAAGATAGTACTCCCAAGATCGTTATCAACTCCTTTAGATCTATCCATGCATTAATAGATGTCCCACACAGCAAAAATTTGTTAAACATCATAAAAAAAGAACAACAATATTATTAATAGAGAGGAAACATTTCATTTACTCAATCCATCAGTCCCCACACTGACGTCGATTTCGTTGCCTTTAGAGGATGTCTAACTTTGTTGTCACCTCGATGAATGATTTGAATCGTCTGTCTTCCATGCACTATTGCTTATGGAGGAGGAGGATTTCAAAAGACTTAGTTGTGAGCATTGTGGATAAGTAGAGCTTTATATATGGTATTGGAGATTGATTAATTGAATGAATGTGAATTTTTTGGTTTTCTCTTCACGTTCAAGTGCTTTTAGTGATTTTTACAACCGCACAGTATTTAGGAAACTTTTTCAATAATTTATGTACCTAGTAATCTTTAATCATGTTACAATGGTATACTATGCATTGCATCAGAATAATGTTCTAATTAGAATTGTGCATTACCCAAAATTAAATTTCTATTTACAATATGCAGAATGTGGAGGTCCTTGGTAGAAAGATTGTGCGTTGTAAAAGATGAGATGAGGTTAATATTGGTGTTGCCATTATGGTGTGCATGGTTCCAGCTAGCTTATGTTTACATTGGTTCATGATGGCAGCTATCTCATGTTGCCATTGATGTCAACCCTATGTAATTTAGTTGATGTGTTGGATGTCTTCCCTATAGCATGGTTTTAACTTGTTGAGTTGGCATTGAGCTAGTTATGTTGGCATTAATGTCAACCTTGATGGTCAAACGATGGCATTGGTGCGATTGATGGTGTTTATGTTCATGTTATGATGGTTTGTTGATGTTGCTAATGGTGTACGATGAAAATCTACATGTGATGGAGATGATGGCTCAAGTGTCATTCATGTTGTTGAGATGGAACACTAGTTGAGTTGGCATACTAGGTTTTAATCTATGTTCATGGATATGACTTGATGCAATAGTATGTTGGTTTGATGATCATGTTGTAGAGATGTTACAAAGTGTGTTCAGATGTGTTGTAACTTTTGGAGGTGGTTGAGGAGAGTTGAGTACTTTTTGTTACTCATGTCAACCTTTGTTTGTTGGTTTCTAGGTCCATTTGGAAGTGGCACTTGGAAGACATGTTTGACCTATTTTCAGAGGTGTTACAGTACTTGGAAGAGGATTGGAGGTGAGTTTAGATGCTGATGAAGGTGACCAAATAGGTGGCAGAGGTTTTCGGTTGTGAATTTATATTTTTCATTATGCTCTACCCCAACAGCACCTATGCAGGCTTGTGCATGCAGTTGAAAGGCTCCAACCGCATGGAGACAAGCTTGTGCATACAATTGCAAGCCAGATCAACTAGTTTTGTGCATGTCGTTATGGCTTTAGCTATATATTTCTCTACATTCCTCGTGCACATCCAGATTAATTCGACTTGGAAATATCAAGAGGCTTCCAGATTAATTGAAAAAGGTCATAATTGGTTTAAAAAGTCTTCCAATGTGTGTGAATGCATTTAGTTCACAAGTAGTGATGCTTGAGTATTGATTTCATCAAATTTGTTCACTCTTGATCCCATGCCAAAGGTGAATTTTCCCTACATGTTATATATTATTCATTTTGGCGCTGGATGAGCTTGATGACGTTAGTGTGTGAGTGAGAGAAGGATGCATAAAGGAGGAATGCTTCATAATTGGTTGAGATCATATATGTTTCAATGTATGTGTTCTATTTATTGCAGAATGAGCAGATCTATTTGCTAAAGCAGTGTTTTGACTCAAAATTCATATTGCAAATCAGAGAGGTAAATAATAGTAGCACAGTTGCTGTAGAGATGGATAGCTTTATATAGCTCCAAGATTATGACTCTCACATTTTTTTAATAGGTGTTGTTGATGCATTTGGCACATAGCCATTATGTTTTATGCTACTAATTATATTATGCAAAATTTATAGTTTGGAGTGAGGGTTTGATATTATGGTTGAGTGTGACATTTGTTTTTGTTGTTGGTGATAATATTGTTCAACTTTTGTTGGATGGATTGTGGCCACTATTTACTTGAGTGGAGAGCATATGATTATGGCAATTTTATTTGATTTATTAATGGTGTCTTGTTGTTGGAGATCGTAATACAGAGTTGGGTCGAGTTGAGCAGAAAGACTTGGGATCTAGTGTGATAATATATTAAATGAGGTCCACATAGAGTAGAGGAGTAGTGACTTCATGGGTGTGGAGCAGTGAGTGCGAAGTTTTAGCAAAAGGAATAATTTCTCAATCCAATCGGAGTTGGGCGAGGATCATTGATCATCGTGGATTTCAGTGGATGGTTATCCATAGATCGATGTGAGAACATACTCTTCTGATCTTATCAATGGACTTGAGTCTCCTGGCTGATTGGTGTTGGCCTATTGTATATAAGGTTAAGTCTCCTAGCTTATGGGAGTCAAAAAAATCTATGTAAAAGATGTATTTTGCTTAATAGAATATTCATAGCAATGCAACAACAGCAGCAAGGGTGGTTTTTTTCCTGGTGAAGGGTTTTCCACCATATATCTTATGGGAGTGTGCTTTTGATGTGTTCATTAATGTTGTCTCATGGTTATCTTGTTTTGGATGCTTATATGGTTTATATGCATGAAATAATATAATGTGTTGTTGGCTAATATATGTGATTTAGTAGAAAAGTTTAAAAGTGGTAAAAATTGTTAAGAAGTCACACTACGTATTCATCCTAACCCCCATTAGTGCTCAAAGGTTTCTAACAATTGGAAGTCAAAGAGGGAATGTTGTTGTTTAAGGCGTTTAAACTCGTTGTCATCGAGTCTCTTTTTCCCAAAACTACCCTCCATGTTGGGCCTTCCAGCTGCCAAATTGCAACCACACATAGTGAACAATGTTATTTCCTTTTGAATCCTCCAAGAAAAGAAAACATATTATATTTACGAATACTTAAATATATGAAGAAGGGAAGGGAGCAGTTAATACTTGGATGACCCAAACACCTATGTAAAATTCTAGATATGGGAACACAATGAACAAAGATCCCTAATGAGAAGATGACAAGCTCAATCATAAGGAATCTCATAAAAACTTATGAAGCAAACCTATTGAACTTTGAAAACTATTACACTATTGGGGAATTGTTAATGTAGACTTCTACCGAGAAGACAAATAATAGAAATACAATGGAATGCTAAAAACCAACTGATAACATAACTCTAAATTAGTAATACTTTAAAAGTGTACTCCATATGCACTAATACTAAGAGATAGGTTAGAGAAAACAGAAACATGGCGATGTACATTTTTTAAACGAAGTGTCACCATCATTTTTTTAACAAACATTTCCTTATATAGTTAATCATTTATTGAGTCAAAGGTCATGGAATTGGTGGTTAGCTCACTGAGATTCTTGACTATTTCAATCATCTTGCAATTGTGCAAAAAATGTACAATCTTATTCTACAGAAAAGGTACAATTTCATTGTGCAGAGAAAGTCCAAGTTCATTGTGCGTAGTAAGGAGGTACAGAGGAAGCACAATGAAAATTTTCTTCACACCTTCACACTCTACACAATGAAAACACCTTCCTCCACACTTCACACAATGAAAAATATTTTCTAAAAGACAAAAAGGCATATGTCATAGCCGATAACAATTGCAACAAAGAGAACCTACTTACATTTTTTCTTTGATAGGAGGGTCATGCGGGGTTTTCACACTTAATCCAGTATCTTTGCATGTCACTTTAAAAAAAATCTCCCCTACCTACTAATACTTATTCTTAAATGCGACGACAATGTTGATACAGACCCATGATTTTCCTATGTTCGAATAATTTTATTTGTGAACTAAGACAATATTTCTAAGCTGCATTCCATTGAAATGTGCCAATAAAAATTTAATGGAGTATTACAAGGTTTTTCAATAATCATTAATGAAAATTTAGATCCAATAAATAAGCTACATGAAATGTATTACACATGCTTCCTTGGAAATGGAATGCAAATACCTACCGGCTATAGTGCTCCACCTTTGTTATTTTGCATGCCTTATTTTTAACTTATGCACAACATGTTTGTGACGTGTCATGTCATATAATGGAGAACATGTGGGGAATCAATGATTCTTGGTTTTTCCTCATAAATGTCACCATCTAGTCTCGCTTTGGCACCGCCAAGGAATCTTCGGGCCATCTTGGGCAGTGTGTATTTCTATGAAATTATAGCACTAATCTTTGCAACTAGCTACCAACTAATAAAACACGAGAGCATAGTGTTAAAAAGTGTTTGACATATATGGAAACTCGACTCCATGTACTTTGAGACTATTTAAATAGAAAGAGATAATAATTGAATCTCAACCTCCTAGATTTCAGATTAGGCTATTAAGCCTTTAAAATTAAACCAAGTTCATATTGTAAAATTGGATATAAATAATTTTATTTATATTTATTAAATAACAAAATCTTAAAATACATGAAATTTAATTGCATGCATTTTATAAATAAAGTTTTATAGTATCAATGAGTTTCTTAGATATTAACTTTTCTATATATTCTTAAAAAGTATACTCCTAGAGTTGAATATGTTCACGGAGTTGTGACCCATAAACTAGTTATATTATTAGAGTCTCTACCTATGTACATTAACCTGACATGTTAATTTAATGTATTTAAAAGAGACAATATAGTAAGTGGACATGAAAACTCTTTTTCACCCATCTTCATGTTGATTTGATGTGGAATAACATCATAATAGGGTAACATATTTGTCTTTCTGCCCATTTTATTTCAACCTCAAAAACCCTATGGAATGGTGCTTTCAATATTGGAAGCTTAGAGGCCATAAAATAATAATTGAAAAGCACCTATAAGTTTAGCTTTTAACATCATGTCAATGGAAATATTCATAGCAAGGTTGAAAATTTATTTCCAATTTGTTACTTTACCATTCTAATTGTGCTCATATAAAATTATGAGACTTAATTTTCATAGTTTATTTTGTACAAACAAGTAGGAACATCTCACTGAACCTAGGAGGTTTTAACTAACATGAATTCTAAGACTTTATCATCCAAGATTATAATATTATGGGACTTTTTTGTAATCTTAGAAAGTATGGTATAAAATTTTGAGACTTTTGAGAAAGAAAACTTTTTCATAGTTTATTTTTACAGATAATTAGTAAGAACATGTCATTGAAGTTGGGATGTTTTAACTAACATGAATTCTCACTCTTAAAAAACATTCACAACTAGGAATCCTTATTGAAAATCAAAACCTGGGGAGAAAAAGGGTCATTAAGACCTTGTCATCATTTTTAATATCATGGGGAGTAGAGTATGTATCCAAACTTACTAGATATGTCTTTTCCTTCACTTGATTGATCCCTTTAATTTTGGAATTCCTTTTGTAGATACCATTTGATCCATTTCACCCTTTGAAACCTAATTTAAACTGATGGACCTAGTAAAATCATATACATGACCTTCTTCACAAGCATGAGAACTACTAGGGATTTTTTAATCTTTAGTCTAGGCAAACATTCCCATAAAAATCACTATGATTTTTGCAATATTGACATCTAAATGTAAGATCTTTCATAGTCCAATACCTTAAGTGTGTACTTTCCTTTGCATACAAAGGTATTTTCTTCTTGAATCCTATATGCTAGCGATTACGAGATCAAGCTCCTTGGAATTTCCTATTAATCTAGGGTTTTTAAAGCTACAAATTGAAAAGAATCAATGTTTTCCCCAAACAAATATAATATTTTTTGGGAACAAAAGTGCATGGGTAAACTAGGGAGTCTTGTCCATTTTATTTGGTTTCCTTTGCCACCTCATAGTCAAAGGTGGCATACTAAGGGAGTATAACTAGGCCTAAACCATGAAAGTACCAAGGGCTTTCATTTAGCACTATGCCTTGGTTGGAATAATTTTTAAATAGAAAGGAGAATAAACCCACATGCATAAAAGAGATCCTAAATTTCTCCTCCATAATAGAGGCCCATGAAGTTCCAATTCATTCAATAATAGTTTGGAATGAGGATTTAGGGCCACTAAATTATCCTAACATAAATCTATTGGTTAAATCCTTTGAATACTCAATAAGTCATTCTTTCTAAAGAGGTAATTGAATTGAAACCTTCAATATAATACCTTTATATCTCCTTCAATATTTTACCACTTCAAACTCTAGACTTCTTTCTTCCTCACTTCTTTCTCTTCCATCATGCTCTTAATACCTTAGTGGGTATTGACTTGTATGAGGATTAACTATGAATATTATGGGTAAGCTCTTTGGGCATCTTTTCTCATTCATAACTTAGGATGTGATGATCCTCGATGGGGTGATCGAGGAGGATCTACAACATAATGTGTATATCCCCTAGTGAACTCAAGTTCCTCGGTACAATTATGAGGCCCATGAGAAGGCATGCAAAGATGAAGCAACTCTCTTTGTTTTGAATGCAAGCAACCTTGATTCTTAGAGATTGGCAGCACTCAAGTATACCGTCTCACTAAAAAAAGAATTCATTGTCTCTAATTTTCAAATTGGTTTCTATTACACTGGGCTAGATATTTGCGTGAATATTAGTCACCTTCCTAATGCCCACTCTCTTCCTGTTCCTTTCCTTCTTTCTCAATCTCCTTCCTTTAGTCTCCCTGCTCATTCTCCTGACCTCCCTTTCTCTCCCCTACTGGTTTCCCCGTCTCTTTTTCCTTTGGATTATTATGTGCTCTTTGAAGCATCCTCAGTGCCTAGGGAGAGAGCTTGTCTAAGAAGAGGGGTTGGGGGTTGTAGTTCACCAAGCAATTCTTGTGCTCAAGCCTAAGCCCGAGCCTCATCAAACCACTACAGTGAGCACACCCCTTGGTGGTTCAACACAAAATATCAGATATCAAGCAAGAATTCGTTGAGAAATAAATGAAATGTTTGACTCCCACATCTTGGTCAAAGTGGAGGATTGGGTCTCATATTTGGGTACACTAAGGGACCATCACAATAAATACTTAAACATAACGGATTTATACTAGCATATCAAGAATTTGTTAGGAAAAGTATTATTTGACCATAATGAAAGAAGGGATGAGCTCCTCCTTTACATAAAGGAGCTCCACTTGCTCTATCAAATTATAGATGGAAAAATGCAAAGAATGGAGATAACACTTCTCTATGATACAGATTCACCACTTGCCATCAACCCTACATGTTCCTACTCTAGTTGTTTAATCATATGGTCTCTCTTAGCGCAATTCGACCATTAGTATGCTCAACAATACCCATATTTTATAGTTTTCATGTTTCTAGTCTTTTTGCTTATCTAGTTTTTAAGGCTTTCACAGCCAAATTATGTATATATTGTAATGATTGACCTATTCGTAACTACCAACTTCAACATTGGATTTGGTAACACTCTAATTTGAACCTTGATTTGTCTTCTCAGTTTGGTTTCCACTCAGGCATACTAGAGTTGGTCAAGGGGTCAACCTTTGGCATGGTTTGTACATATATTCATGTAATATAAGTTTGTAAATTTACAAAAAAATGCATATTATGTGGTGGACATAAAAAATATTTGATAGTTCATATCATATTCAACTTGTGCCTTAAGACAAATACAATTGCATCAAGGAAAACAAGGATATATTTCTTCAACGAGTACAAAAATATACTCAACCAACTCTAATTCACCTTGAAACTCTTTTGGAGAGCCTTCCTCCTTAGGAAATCAATACGTGCAATAACTATTTTCTCTACTTGGTTTGACTACACCTCTAGCCTATATAATTTTCCAAACCAATCGAGTATTCGAGTCAACCGCAACCATATCCATCCTTTATGGCCATCTAAGCCTATATGTCATCCTTAAGCATCAATCCAAGAAAGCCTCAAATGGGGAGAACCTCAAAGATTTTTTTTTCAAACATAGCTTTGATTTTTTACAAGTCCATATTGCTAACCTGTTTAATAATATGGATGCACATAGCTTTCCACATTCTTAAACCTTCTATACCATCCATCCCATTTACAAAAATCCAACCTAGCATGATCTAAGTAACTACCACACAACTATGGTTAGGCATACCTTGGCGAAGACGTTTGGCGTAAGCAAGATTCATGAATAACCATCATTCTAATGATCACATGTTCATGTTAAATTCCATCATCAAGGAGGCTAAGGAAAACAAGACTAAAATATATTATTCCCTAATGGAATTCCACAATGCATTTGACATAATTATCGAACACCTATTTGTTGACGAGCTCAAGCATTTAGGACTTCTACCATTGGTTGTCTCTCTTGTGATGCAACTATAAGAGACCATTGTTGGCAAGGTGCAAGCAAGCATTGATGATATAAATGAGGTATAGAGTACTATAGGAGTTAAATAATATTGTCCACTCTCTCCATGTTTTGGAATCTACATTGATGAGCTAGAGAAATTTATACAAGATTCATTGGATGCCACAAATCACCACTTATTCTTTGATGTCTCTATCACCATTCTCTTATTTACATATGTCATTTTCCTTGTGTCCCACTCAATGAGTGGCCTCTAGATACAACTTGACATCTTAACTCCCACGACACTCATTGACTTTAGGTTAATCCAAGGAATACATAAATCATGGCCTTTACTATCCCTAAAATGGAGGCAACCAATGTGATTATAGTGACAAAGATAAATCATAAGAGGATTGAATTAGTCCCTTCATATCATGTATATCTAGGAGTCCTCTTATCTAAACCATGATTTAGATTGACTCAACTTCGAAGCTTAGATTGAGCAATGAGAATGTTACTCTTATCACCCTTGAAAATCAATGTCTTGATGTAATTTCCAAAAATTTCAATTGAATATCTAACTCTTTCACTAATTGGTCCCACCTACCCTCTCTTGTATGGGTGTGAGGTTTTGGTACCAAACCTTTAGGGACTAGATCCAGACAAGGTATGAATTTCTTGTCACAATGTTACTCAAACATCTTCATTCCAAGAGATTAAAGGCTCCATGATATCATCCTTGTATAGTTTGGCATAACTCTACTCATTGCTTTAGTGATATTTTATGTGGCGATGGTAATATATAAGCTCAAACAGATGGGAAAATCACAAAATGGTCTTATCAGATATCCATATATTGTGTCAATCAGGTCTAGCTTTGGTGGTTAAGGGAAGACGTTGTTATCCTCCCCACCCACGTCCAAATCCTACTTGTGACATTTTTTCTCCTTCTTGACCGACTGACATTAGAAAGGTATCAACAATATGATTCTTAAGGAATTTAGGCTTCTGTGATCCATAACATTGTTTAGAGAATTTTCGGCGAAATCACATAAACAATCTTTTGTCGACGTGTTTTGAACCAACCAGTGTGGTTCATCGTCAGGACAAGTTGAAGAACCAATCCAGCTTCGCTTGTTAAATAGAATGTGCAGAGACTCCAACGGCTATATTGCCAACGACTAATTTTGACCTAATGACCCAAGTCCAACCACTAATATTCTTGTTTTATTTAATTACTATTATTTTTCGAAATAAGCTAAATCAGGTAAATAATATATTAAAAGAATTCATTTGTTAATATAGCTAATTGTATTTGTTTATTAATAAA
>APFE031474735.1:86592-107650 GCA_000404065.3 Pinus taeda
TTTTTTTCAATGGAGAAAAAAGCCAAATTTTTTATTATTAAAAAAGTAGTTACATCTTTTTGTATTTCCCAAATAAATAAAACAAGTATATGCAACATTTACTGACCATTTTCCCGCCCAAAAAGAGTAAATCTACTTACATAGTATCCAAACAAAAGTCTAACAAGATTCTTAGCAACATATCCCATATAACCTAAGTCAACTAAAAATAGGGAGGTAATTAACTGCCTCACAATATCCCATTTTCAAAAATCACAAAATAATAGTCCATCAATGGTCTATTGTAAAATATAAACAAGGCCAAACTAAACCAAAGGAAAACTTCCCAAGATTATTAGCTCCATCCTTGTACTCTTCATAATGCAAAGTTCCCAACTACAAATTAAGTCCCTTCTAATACAAGGAATAAGCTAGATCGTTTAATTCCCAGAAAAGTGGAACACCGAAATGTCTTGGAAATCTTTTAGAATTTCTATGATCCCTCTGGCCCAATGTGTTAAAGCAGACATCTTGATGAGAGATCCATATCTTACCGAATCAACTTCTACCTTTGAATCACTAAATATGGACAAGGAGGATAATTTGACGTTTTACAAATAAAAGTGAACCCCACAATGACACTTTAATAACCCTGGTTACATTCTTGCTTATTTTAAGCAATGTAAATTAATTAAACAAAATAGGTTGAGTTGGGGACACAAATTTCAGACTTGAGGTGGATGGGGAAGATTGCTTGGGATGTAACTTACTTGGTGGCAGCCATGGAAGCTGGCAAGTGGAAAATAAAGGACAAGGACTAAGTGGCACCATAGAGATTGGCATGCAAGATTTTGGTAGGCAAACTAGTGATGACAAGGTCAACCACAACAAAACAATATGAGTACAAGGGACGAGCGGGACACATTTGGTTGATAAAAAAAAGGGTTGGGCTAGTTTGGGCTCTAACAAACCTCAAGTAGGGTCTAAATAGCATAAGAGGATCGGGAATGAGGAGTTCTCTCCGTGCCCATTCAAAGGCAGTGTAGGAGGGATACGCAAGCATAAGTCACTCAAGACTTAACCATCAAGGAAAAGAAACATGCATTCAACAAAAAATGATGATCCCTATATGCAAGTCACCCTCGCTCTCTTATGCTCAAGAATCTGGCTGAGGGGTGATTGGGTAGCAAGAAAGACCATAGTGTTTCCCAATCTAAGGTTGGGTGGAGAGTTGTAGCTCCCCACTTAGTTGCCCGGTCTAAATTGAGTTTGCAAGAGTCAATGAGGTCGATTTTTTGTTGCAATCACTTATCTGAATTGACTTGGAGATCACTGATATTCATGTCTAGTCTCCATCCCATCGCTAGGAATGGGAAACATTTGCAAAGGATGTCCCTTTTATAAAGTTGCAGAATGGGTTGTGGTACATGTGTATGGTACATGTGTATAAAATCAGCGATAAGTGAATTGGATTTTGTAAACTAATTATCAGGGAGGTGATATTTGGTTTGTGTTATGTAATTATATGTGGTATCTTCACAAAGAATCTCAACTCCTTGTTCCTGATAGCTATATCATCACTACTCAATATTCTTTGTTTGTAGAAGAATATCCTTGTCTATCATCTAATTTTTTTTAGATGGTTTCACTTCGTTGATTACTTAATCAACATTTTCATTACCTGTCAAATCGTTTCCTTGGCCGATTTGAGAAACATTATTAATTCTCACGCTGTAGGGGATTTATTTTCTAATGTGCATTTGATTTTTTATCACTAGACCCAAAATTCCCTTTGCAACTATTTCTACACGAATAACGACCAGCAAAGTAATGCAAGTGCATATATGTATTTGTGATTCGAATCTGAGGGAATTTCTGGTGTTCTGGTTATTTTTAGTGGATTTGATAGTTAGTAGTCTTTGGCTTAGTAGTATTTTATTTGTTTGATCTTGCCCAATCTACAAATATATGTCAGGGATCTGACTGAGTTTCAGAATGTATCTGTTATTTTCAACACAATATCAATAACTAGAGTTTTTATAGGTTCCTGAACATTCTGCAACGTGCCTATTATTAACATCAATGGTTTGTCGATATATTAACAAGAGTGTCAAGTTTAGTAGAAAGAAAAGTGTCTTTTAGGTTGCATAACTACTCAAAACCGGTGCCCTCTTGTTACAAATAATTCATGGGAACTGGTTTGGTAATGGAAACAAGGATTGCACCTTACTTGTGACAAAATAATGAAATCATGCCACAAAGGGCGGCTGAAAATAAGCAATGGATACTTAAAAGAACAATGCCCTTCTCCAACAACCAATCTAATTTGATCACAAAAGTCAGCGCCAAGTTCTTCTATTTTTCTTCAGGTCTGGAATCTATCATACTAGCTATAGTTTCAAGGTTGAGTCTGTGTTTTTCGTTGGAATACTAGAATTTCTCAAACTACTTCATATTGCATTATATGGATTATATAATAGACAACCTTTAAAAGAGTGCTGAATTTCCATGGCTATCGTTATGTTTGAGGAAATTTTGGAATGTTATTTAGGTAAACCGGAATTTAACTCGGTATGTACAGTGGCACACGTCATAGGTTGCAATAGTCTTTACATCACTCATATGGCAACATACCTACTTCATACAACTCTTCTTCTTTATTGTCGATGAAAATGTCTCCATAAATCACCTAAAGTGGAGGCCATTTAAATTATCTCCTTTCCTTCTCATGTACATGATTACAAACTCTCTATATATTTCCTAAGAGGAATGTAAACATTTCACTTTGACTTGAGTATAAATGATAGCCCCAACTTGATTGTTGTCATATATTTCTTATGCTAGGGTCTTATTATTTTTGTATGACAATGTACTTTAGTAATTTAAAGGGTAGGTTGTGAATTAGGTCATAAGGTCATTGTTATGACACTGAAAACATCAATTGGAAGTTCTTATTAGGAAGTACTAATTGGGTAAACAGTTTTGCCATTCCCAATTATCTTGTGCATAGGACCTCTATGTGTGTTAATAGGTATATCATTTTGAATTTAGTTATCATCATAAGTTGAGGCAACATCATTATATACTATGCATATTACCTTTGTTTCTATTGACGAGGTCAATAGGTTGTGTATTGGAACAAATTTTGTGTTCCTATGATTGATGGTGTGATTAATTTTTATATTTATTTGAGTCATATGCACAAGACGTTGTTCCTGGATTAATTGTCTCATTGTCACTTCCACCCTGATAAGGTTGGCTAAACTTTCTCAACGATAAATATGTTTAATTTTGGTGTTAATTTTAACTTATGATTATCTTTGGGGGATCTCCTCCAGGTACTATATTATGTCCCAATTGTGTTTTTGAATATAGGTAGTATCTTCATTTTGGAAACTATATTAAAATTGACCCCTTATCTCCACCATGATTGAATGTGGAATTTATCTAACAAATAAAATATGGAAGTGGATTAGTATAAAATTGATCTTCTATTTGAGACCTCTCCATTCCTTTAGCTCCATAAATTGGGCCCTTCCTCTTTCTCAGTGCTCCTTTCCCATGTAAAATGTATTTGGCATAAGATTTAGCATTTCCCCTCTATTCATCAGAATACTAGGAATGAATAGGTTGAAATGCCAGTGAGTGTGTATCACATATGTGTATATGTGTAACGTAGATTCTTATGTAGGTGATTACACAGGAGTGGATTTTTACCTTTTTACTCTGCATTTCTATAACTAGTGAGAGTATGGTATTCCATCCATTAAGTCTTCCACTATTAAGCTGGGTGGAAAAAAGTGGGATAACATAAATGTTACTGCTATATGAATCTCTACGTGCTATGGGAGTGTCTTCTATAAATACCTTGCATGTTGAATGATTCACTTTTTTATATTCTTTAGTCATCAACTATGCTTTCAGGATAAAGTATTGTGAAGCAGCAGGGCCACCTGTGGCGTGCTTCTATTTCCATCCTTTCAAATCTTACATGACTGAATTTAACCTATCCTAATAACTTGTACCTATGATTTTTCCAAATGTATGCTAAAATTTTCTCTTATCCTAAAGGGAAAGGACACTTTGCATTGTTTATCAAAAGGGATGTTGAAAGTAAGAATTGTTTGATTCAATTACAAAAAATTCTCATATAGTAAACTCAAATACATTGTTGTTTCAAAGTCGAAAAACTCTGGTGGGTCAATCACGAAGTGGCAAGCCAAATGGCATATAGGACACAAACAAGTTAAAATTTCATGTAATGAAATTTATAAAGGTAAAATAAGACCAAGCTCATGGGACACGTATCCCAAGCTGAGTGTTGGGAAAAGTATCCTAGTGGGCGTCATTTGTTGTTTATTATGGCTAATGGAAATTTGCAAAGGTGTTGGAGAAGGCATTGAAAATGCAAAAAGGCACTATTAGCATTTTATTTATGAAAATAAAGGAAAACATGAGAAAAGGGAGATGAAAGGTCACAGGTTGCATGTGACGAGTAAATTGAAGGAAAAATAGAGGAAATTGAAGAAATTAGTGGCTTCAATAATAAAAAGACATCAGAGCATCAATTTGGGGCCTTTTTTCAGTTCATTTTTAGAATTAGTCTCAGAGAGGAGAAGAGCACAATGAGAAAAAGGAAAGCAAGCAAGAAAAAGAAGTATAAGGAAAGGAAAGGAAGGCAGATGAAAGAAAGGATCAAGCAAGGAAAGTTTGGATCAAGTGGCTTCAGTAAGAATACTTGTAGGTAACATGTTGCATGCATGATTTCCTAGCTGGTTTTGGCATGTATGGTATATGTGTGTCTGTATTTGGTTCATTTTATGTCATTAGCATGGGTTTTGTCGGGTTTTGTCGAGTTTCGAGAGAGGTTTTAGCCTTGCCTTTCCATTTTAGATAGCCATGGTGTGATGGGATTCGTTCTTGGTTGAGCTTTGGATTGTCAAAAGGTTTTGGATCCAGGTGAGATGGTCTCAGGAAAATACCAAGGGTTGGAGGTGGATATGGTTTTCTCCGAGAAGCCCTCAACGGGTGGGTGGAGACTAGAAAAATCCTCAAGGGATGGTGAAGGAATTCTAAGGCATCCATGGTTAGTTGGTTTTGTGATCTTGGGACTAGTTTAGGTGAGATCATAGTAGTGTGAGGATGGAGGTGGTTTAACCTCTATATTCCCTTGGTTGTTCATGGATTGTTTTATCCCATGAGATCCCACATTTATGCTTGGAATATGGCACATGGGTGATTGGATGAAAGAAAGATTTGGCTCATCCCAATCTATGGTCGAGTGGTACGTGGTGTTATCGTTTTGTGATTTTGAAGATTGGCAGGACAAAGTCACAAAAGATACATCAAACCGCTTAGGAGTCTAGGATCTAGCCCTCCTAGACTCAGAGAGGGCTCTCTCTGTATATATGATTTAGCTTTATTTCCAATGTTTTAATGTGTTAGGCTAGATGTAATAATGAAAGAGATTTATTACTTGATTGCTTGGTTGTTTATTTGTTTGGTTGGGATGGGTCATATTTGAATCCTTTCCATTGGGCTATGGGGTCAAAGGTTGTGTGGTAACATCAATTTTCCAGAGCATTTGCAAGGCAAGTTAACTATATTTACTAGATATAAAAGCATAACGACAAAAGAGATGACAAAATAATGATATTAGTAATGATTAAAAAGCAATTAAGTATTTCTTAATCATACATTAGAGGAAAACATTTAGATTGTAAACATAGATAGAAATAAGGTGCTCCAATAACATATCTTAATCTAGAATTTTTGCTTTACAATAAGACTTAATGATGCACAATGAATAAACAGTAATACATTAAATCACATAAAGGAAGACATCACCAGGTTAACACAGTTCAAGTATCTTGCAAATGGTCCTTTTATTAATGCTCCAGCTCAAAATTACAATGCTCTAAAAATAACAAGTAGTTCAAATGACTCGGGTCCAACCCCTAATACTTCCAATGCATGAAGTATTTAACAAAAACTTACAACGATTGCCTTATACACTTGGAAATTTGTTATTAATTACACTGAAAGAAGATTGACTAGTGTAACCACGATGATAAAACTAGGACATCTGGTCCTCTTTTCTAGGGATGTTGTTGCTTAGAAATTAATTTCGTTGTAGTGGCTCTGCGGAAATGGTTAGTGCAGACTCAGATCTACAATGTCACTTCTATCATCCTTATCTTTCTCCTCTTGATAATCACACAGGTCACTCCATGCTTCTTCATCTGGAACCTTGATCTTAATTAACCTCCTGTATATTTCATCAGCTTCAGTGTATTTTGCAAAAGTGGGTTGACCACAAAAACATGTTTCAGCTCATGCTCGATATAAATTGGATTGTTGATAGCTTCCAACAATGCTTTTCCTGTTATGCGGCCTTTAATATTAGAGAGATTCACAACATCTAGGGATATGCCTTGGAGCCTCTTAACATAATCTTCTCTGGCCATGAGTTTGTCATTGATAACAAACAGAGAAGGGAGACCTTTCTGTGTTAAAGGCTCAATTCTGTTAAAAAACCTGTTCACTATTAGCTCCAAACTTTTATATTTTTCTTCTTGCTGTACATTCAGGTTTTTCTTAGTTAACACTTTTTTCAACTGAAGAATAGTTTATGTTCTATCTGCTACTCCCAGCTCTTCTAGCTCATAGTTGTTCCTTGAATTGAGAAATTTTATTATCCTGTTGGTTGTTGTTGGCATGTCTCCTAACTCTACATTAGTAGCTAAAATAACTTCTTTAGCTTTTTCAACTAACTCCTTCTGTTCAAAGATAATTTGTATGCTTGGCCATATTTCATTCATGCCATTGATGATGTTGTGCCAAATGATCCCTTTCACCCTTCCTAGAGTGTTACCAATGGATGATTCCTTTTCAGATTTTTGCAACCTTTCAATTAAGGTTCGTGCCCTCTACATCTCTACTGAGTGGTCACTTTCAACTCTTTTGATTTAGTCCTGCAGAACACTAACTTGGGTTTCTAATCCGTTGATTTATTCACTTTGAAGATTTATGCATTAAATGGACCTAGCTAGTTGTTCTGTACTGCTTCCGATCTCTATAGCAGCAGTTGTTGGAATGGTTGTAGGAATTGTTGTAAGGGGAAGAGCTTCCATAGTGGTGTTGGTTGTCTATGTTGTCTTTTTTTTCTCTTGTATCATTTTCTCCATCTCTGCTTCCATTTGTTTAATTTAGAGAGATTGCTCTATTATTAACTTCATCATTTCGGCCTTCTGACTCTCTGTTTCCTCTATCTCTTTGGTTAATGGATCATGTGTAGTGGGCATTTTGAGTTGCTTCTTCAAAGCTGCTATATCCATCTCTTTTTTCTTAATTATCTCTTTTGTTGCTTTTACATCCGAGGGATCATACCCAATTCTCACTGCTAAGTCTTCCAAAGACTTAATTTTGTTGTCCTTTGATTGAGATGAAATCTTTTCCATCTTTAGCTGAGATTGAGCATTTGACAAGGCCACCTGCATTTTGAACAAACTCATGGAAGTACTGGTTAGAGTGGAGGAAATCATTTCACTTGTTTTCTTGTGCATTTCCCGCTGATCAATAGGATGAACGTTCTTGACATTAAACTCAAAAGAGGTTTGTTTGTAATCGATTGGAGTTTTAGGTTCTGATGTCTGTGCTTCCAAGAATGCCATATGCATTTTGCCTTTTTTTGAATCAAAGGTTGAAAGAATTCTGCCTTGAGAAGTTGCACTTTCTTTCCAAAATTGAGCATAAGTGCTCTTTTCAATATCTCATTCCTGATTTTAATCTCCCTGAAAGTGTTAAAGACGGTCTCCTCCTTCTCTCTAGTTACATTTGTAGATGTGGAAACTTGAAGAGATTGTTGCCTTTCTGAAATTGGAGTGGTAGGAAGAGATTGACCTCCAGTTGGGGATGAATCAGGAATATCGCTGAGATTGATGATTGTTTGTTGTGGTGATTCATTGCCTATGTCCATGTGTATTTTGTCCCTTTTCAAAAAAATTTAATTTGAATTCTTTCATAGAAGTATTAGTCCCTAGTGACTGATCTTCTCTTGGCCTTTTCCTAGTTGCTCCCACTTCTTGTTCCTTGCCTTTGTCTGATCTTTCTTTTGTTCTCTTCCTTTCCTATTGTCTTGGGGTCTGTGCACTTGAAGAAGAAATTATTTATTCCTCGGCCTCTTGCAGTGTGTCAGGCATTCACTCAATCTGGTTCATAAATTTCTCTATATCAGGCCTTTGAGTGTGAATGTAGGGTGTTGACTTGTTCTCTACCATTTTCTTGGAGATGATGCCCATGGGTCATAGGACCATGTAAAACTATGGGTGAATTTCATTTCCTTCAATCTCTTGTCTCCCTCCTCACCTGCTGCCCTGTTGTTGCAAATGAAAGGACCAATCTGAGATTTGATCCTAAATTGTGATTTCTTCTTTGCTGCTACAAAATGTATTTCATTTGCATTGATCATTTGTTTGATATATTAAAGTCCAAAGATCCTCATGGGGAGGAAATTTGGCAGCTTGTAAGGGGCCAACTCACATCCATATACTCTTAATTTAGTATAATTTTGGTACAAGTACCAATCTCCTATTCTTGCTTGATATGTCAACTGCATGATCCTTTTAATTTCTTCACTGATTTTGGGTTCTACAGTCCCAATGAGGAGGCTCATAGCTGGATGAACAAACATTTCCACAATTTTTTTGTAGGTGAAGTGATTTTGATCTTTCATCACTAAGGTGGTCCATAAAATAATAGATTGGGCTTTACCTTCTTCATTCAACTTGGTCATTGTAAACTGAAACCTATAGGCCTAGAAGTAAACAAACATAAATACCAGAACTGAGGAGTACTAAAGCACTTCCTCTGTAATGAAATTTACAAATTTCTCATGGATGGCATATGCTAGAAATTGACTGAAACTGAATAGGACAGAGGGCTTTGATTCTATTGATAATGTGGATAGGAAACCTATAGTAGCTTCATCAAGCCACTGATCTAAATAATAACATAATAAATAAGAACTAGCATTGACTATATGTCTGGTTCTATCAGGAATAACATAGGAGGAATAAGGAGGATTCTTGTTTGGTAGTGGGGTTTTCTTAGTCATAAAGAGTTCTAAGGTTTTGGCTCTTTTGGTCAAGTCTAGCCTCTAATACATCTCACAAAGGATCTCATGGGAAAAGGGTGTGGTTCCTTCAATGGTAGGAGCTTGCATCATCTGCATAATAGACTTGGCATCAATGGTAAACAATATGTGTCCTGTTGGGGCCATCACTGCCCTTTGTTGTGGGTTATAGCATAAGTGGCATTTCCTGATTATTTCTAGGTAGCTATTGCTTTTAGGAAAGATATGGAAGGGTAAATTAGTGTCCTAGAGCCCTATGTCATCCACTCCATCTACAAATTTATCCTCCCACCAGCCGTAGATGTCAAATAAATCAAACTCTGAGAGTGTCTGATATATTTTGAAGTCTCTGTCTACAAGGGGTATGTGATCCAAATCCAGTGGTGGGTGCACGATTGGATTAAACACCTCCTGTTCTTTCTTCTTTGGTGGCATGGTTGTCTTTTGCAAAAAACCTTTAAACCTGAACTATTTCGGATTTGTAATTGAACTGCAACAGAAAGGCTTGAGAAGAAATGGGAATTCAATGAGGGAGAAAGAAAAGGAATGAACAAGAAGTGGGATTCGAGAAGGGGAATGCTTGATAATTGCAGAAAATGGAGTTTTCTGTGCCTGTACTGTTGTTTAAGTGTGCTTGTTGCTTTCCCTGTGTATGTTCGTATGAATTTTTAATTGCACCTGTAAGTAGATAGAGCATGTTAAAATTTGCAAATGATGTGAAATGGTGCATTTGTAGTTTTACTATGTTCCCTTTGGATTGGCCTGAAGTGGCACGGGTCCGTTGGCTACGGCCCAGCCAATTGAATGTGAAACAACGAGAATGGAGGTGATAGGCAGATGGGACAGAATGGTGTCGTGAGGTGGCAGGCTTGGTGAACGGTCACAACAGGAATGGGGGAGGTGGTTTAGTGAAGGCATAAACCACTTTTCGAGGGTCCCTGGGAGCGGTAAGTGGAATGAGCGGCGGGGGGTGCGAAATCCTGACAGTGTGACACGTACATGATTTGAAACCACTGATTTCAACCCACTCCCCCCAGCATTAACCTTCGATGGGTGAGGGGGGACCCGAAAATGATATGAGCCGTCAGATCAGATGGTGGGTGCGGAGATTCGATGAGAGGTGAGGGGTGGGTTATGTTTGATGCAATGGGTACGTGAGTGGTGGGGTAGGAGAATTAATAGGGGGAGGAATATTGAATATAGGGGTATAGAATAAGGTTAGGGAAAATATCATAAAACGCTTCCGCTTTTTAATTTTGTTTCCTGACATTAGGAAAAAACATTGAGATATGTCATAAAACCTTAAAGAACTTTTCATGTCTTTTTCCCTTTGCAATTCTTCTCAAACTAACTACCCTTATTTTTCTAATCTAACATTTTTTCTTTCTTTTTGCATTTGAAGGGTGCATTTGGATTTGCAGATACTTTCTTCACCTCTTTTTATTTCTAACCTACTCTATCACTTATTTCTCTCATTGGTCCAGATTAAACATTTGAACCATATTCATTTCTACCTAACTACTGATTTGCCAAGCTTAAACTGTTTGGAAGATATTTATTTTCTACTCTATCAACATAAATTAAAATTTGTTCAATCATGCTTAAACTGTATGAATTGAGCAATATTTCGGGTTTTCATTTCTTCTGATTTTTTTTCTCTCTTTTTATTTTTTATTTTTATTTTTTTTATATACCCTCTTTTCATTTCTTTTCTTTTCCTTTTTTTTTTTTTTTTTAAATCAATTGAATGTTGAAATATATGAACAATATGAAAACTGCCAATTGTGAAATACTCAATCACCTTGAGATCCTATAAATTATAGGACCCTAACAGTGGCTCCAGTTGGGGATGGCACTTCTCAGTTTGAAGTGTCAAGAACACATGACCAGTAGCCTTGAGTCCTCCATATCTACATTGTATTCAATCTGATTTCTTTTTGTCAAATAAATTAATCAACTAAAAACCTAAAATACTATGATATTTACAATCGAGTAAGGAAATCTTTATGTTCATGAAAAGTAATGCTTCAGCATTCTACCATTGACAGAACCTCCTGGAAATTCTGTTCGATTTGACTCTTTGAGAAAAAATACATTATTCCCTCTGAAAGCATAAATAATATATGGACCCTTCCATAGATTTTCAAATTTACCATGTTTCCCTTTGTATTCTCTTCTTGAGTCCCATTTTAGCACTTTCTCTCCCAGGTTGAAATCATCAGCTTTGGTTCTTTTATAAAAAAATTTCTTTATGTTTTACTGGAAAACCTTAGTTCTATTGTATACTTGTTCTCTAGACTACTACAATTGAATTGTCTAATTTGTCCTTCTTTGTATATCATTTGGTTCACTTTGTACCTCCTGAATGATCTTCATGACTGGAACTCCCATGCAAGAAGGGAAAACTGCATCTATTCCATAAACTAGATGAAATGGGGACATGCTAATGGATTTCTTTGTAGTCAATCTGTTAGCGCATAATGCATACATCAATTTTTTATGCCATGACTTATTGTCCTCCAAAATATTCTTAATGATGTTTACCAGACTTTTATTGGAGGAATCAGCCAACCCGTTACCTTGAGGGTAATAAGTTGTTGAATGACCCAAAGAAATATGATACTTGTGACAAAAATCCACCATCTTCTTTGATTTGAAAGCTGCAACATTATCAATACTGATCAACTTCCTAGGACAACCAAATCTAGAAAGGACATTGGTTTCAAGCAATTTTATAATAACATAATCAGTAGTAGCTCTGGAAGGGATGGCTTCTATCCATTTAGTCAAGTAGTCTGTGGCAGTTAGGATCCATTTGTGTTGGGCGGAGGATGGAGGATGAATTTCACCATTGAAATCCAATCCCCATTGTTGGAAAGGACTTTCAATAGAGATGGGTTTTAGGGGAAAAGGTAGTAATTTTCTCTTTCCTTCAAAGATTTGGCATTCATGACAAGCAATTACCATCTTATGGATGTCTAGGAAAAGTGTAGGCCAATAGAAACCAACCCTGAGGATTTTATTAGCAATTGTTTTCCAATAAAGATGGCCTCCACAGTTGCCTTCATGGAATTCCTGCATAACTTTGTTAGCTTCATCCTTTAACAAACATATGAGTAAGACACCTCCAACATATTTCTAATATAATGTACTATCAATAATGCAAAACTTGACTGCTTTTAATTTTAGAAATATGGCCTTTGTTTTGGATAATCCAGGAGGAGCACTCAAATTAAATAGAACATACAAAAGGTCTACATACCAGGGGGAGTTTAGATAAGCCTCATCTATTGGTGGAGTTGCCAGTTCCTCAAAATCATCTAAAGCAAATACCATGTTGATATCTAATGCATTGAAATTTGATTCGACCATTGATTTGGTTAATCCCTGTCCTTTAATCAACTTGGTGGGCCTGATTTCAATGTCATATTCCAGAATGACAGCTATCCATTTGCCTCTCTTGCCATCAGGTCATTTTGTGTGAGAATATCTTTGACAACTATATTAGGCACATAAGAAATGATATGAGAATGTAAAATGTAAACATTGAAATCTTTTATTGCTTTGACTAGAGAAAATGCATGTTTCTCCATAATATTTTACTTCAAAGAATCATCTCCCAAAGCTTTGCTAAAGAATTCTATTGGCTATTCATATCCTTCATTATTTTTCTATAGTAGCACATCAACAATACTATGTTCAGATGCAAAAGAAAAGATAATGAAATCTTTAGTGAAATCTGGGTTGACCAAAACTGGAGCTTGTGTTAATGCATGTTTGACTAGATCAAAAGATTGTTTGGCCTCAATATTCCATTTAATTTCGGTGTTCTTGAGAATGTTTGTTATATTTCTGAGTAGTTCAGCAAGATTTGGTATGAACCTTCTCAAGAAATTGATTTTTCCAATAAAAGATTGAAATTATTTCATGTTTCTTGGATGACTGATTTTAAGGATACCTTCAATCCTACTAGGTCAATTCTGATTCCATCTTTAGAGATGATCTGTCCTAAAATTTTTCCTTCTTCAAGACAAAACAATGTTTTCTTGGGATTTAGTGAGATACCAAACTTTCTACATTTTTCAAAGACTCTTCTTAGATTTGCTAGGCGTTCTTCATCAGTCTTTGAAAATATAGTGATGGCATCGAGATAAATCACAATGAAATGTCCAATTTCATCTGAAAAATCAATGTCCATTGCTCTCTGGAAAGTAGCACCAGCATTCATTAGTCCAGAGGGAATTTTCACATACATGAAAGTCCCCCAAGGAGTAGTAAAAGTTGTTTTGTCCTGATCATCAAGATGCACCAAAACTTGATTATACCCCGAAAAACCATCTAATAAGGAGATCCTACTAGAACCTACTACCCTTTGCAATATGTGATCCATTTTTGGTAAGGGATAGTTGTTCTTAAGGGAAACCATGTTTAAATTCCTAAAGTCAATGCACAATCTTATTTCGCCAGTTTTCTTCCTTGCAGGCACAATGTTGGATACCCATTTAGAATATCGAATTGGGACTATGATCTTAACATCATACAATTTCTTGATTTCCTTTGAAGGGCATTAGGACAAGATTTATCCTACGCAGCTTCTGTTTGAATGATTTTTGGTCTTCTCTAATTGGAATTTTATGTTGTATAATGCTAGTATCATAAGCTTTCAAATCTTCATAGCTCCAAGTAAATACATCTATGAATTCTTTGAACAAAGCTATATACCTTTGTTTAGCTATGAGAGGCAGTGATTTTGACAATTTTATAATTTTGGGGTTTTGTTCACTGCCTGTGTTGCATTCCTCAATGTTTGTTCCTGTTGGTTCCATTTTTGGCTTTCTATCAATGTCATTAAAGTCAAATAACTCTTCCAAAGGGGCAAGCCCTCTAGGCAAAACATTGCCTTAGAGTTGAAGTACTTTGAATTCTTCTTTTTCTGGGTCTTTATGTATTTCAGTTTTATGTATAGTTTTATTTACAAAAAAAAATTCCGTCAGAAACAACAGGTTGTTCTATACTTATATGTACATCATTTTAACTATCTAGTTCATCTTCCATATCTATGTTTCTATCTTCAAAATCATCCTTTGATTATAGAAAACTCTCAATTTGTTTGTCACTTCCAAAAGCTTGCCAGTATCTCATGTTATCAGGCACTGTAGGATGGTGTTTTACTTCAACCGTGTCCTGTTTATTTGGATGAGGTAATTTGCAAGTGCCTGCTGAAAAGATAAACCATTGGCTAGGGAATTCGGGAGCCTAGGGATAACAACAAGGTCATACTCTTCAAATGTTTTAAGAAAATCAATCACAACATTTCGATATTCTCTTAATCTACGATGTTTTGCACAGTATTGACCTTTAATTTGTTTGATGATGAGTTCAGAGTCTCCCTGGACAGAAATTCTTCTAGCACCAGTTTTTTTAAGCAATTTCAAGCCTAACAGTAATGCCTCATATTCTTCTATGTTGTTTTTGCATAGAAAATTCAATTTGTAAGAATGACTTTCAGCCTGATTAGTTTTTGAATTATACAACCAAACTCCTGCTCCTACCCCTGTTTTACCACATGAGCCATCAAAAGTCATATTCCAAAGAGGTTGTGTTTTAGGGTCCTATTGGATAATGGGTGTTTGGGTGCCAAGTCCTTTATTAAGATCATTTTCTAGCTGAGTAACTTGTGTATCTATGTCTCCATCATTTTACAGTATGAAGGAATCAAGATCGGTATGGACAGATTAGAGGGGATAGTTGTCTAGCCTTTCTTGGTTACTCACCATATATTTCATTAAGGTTTCTCTATACAATCTCCTTGGTTGGCCAAATACTAGTATTGTGGCATATGTCATATCCATTTGAAGTGTTCATTGTAACTTAGCTGCCCAAGATATTGATAATAGCATACCATACTTAGGTGGAATGTCTGCTACTACTATGTCCATGACTAAAATTTTCGCTGGTATCTGGGCTAATGTGACACAGAGGTCCTTGATAAGACCTAGACACCTAACCTTGCTGGAGTCAAATGAGTATATATCTTTGTATGGTCTAATGATTTCAAGTCCAAGTTTTTCCATAAGAATATTTGGCATAAGATTATGTGATGCTCCTGAATCCAACATAGCATTATGGAGGATTTTGTCATGAATGTTAAGGCTGACATAAAATGGAGGAACACCTCCTTCTTGAGGTTTGCCATCAACTTCTGGTCCAAATAGAAGTTCAGGCTAGTCATAATTCAAGTTCATTGTATCAATGTTTTCTTCTATGTTGAGTACCTTTATGACTTGAGACCTATACACATTCTTGTTTATCAGTTCAGATAGAGGGATAGAAATTTTGAGTTTAGCAAGTTCATTCTCAATACTAAATGGTGTTTGATTTTTAAGAAAATTTGAGAAATGAACTCTTTCAACCACTGTTTTGGTGAGAAGTTCAGTTTTTTGGCTTGTACTAGGGATATTAGTTTGGGCAGTCTTAGTAGAAACATCATTGGTTTTCCTAGTAAAATTCTCTATGTTCTTCTTTTCTCAACTGTTTATATTTTTCTTAGAGCATTAGGTGTTTTCTTGAGATCAGGCTCAACAGTATTCTTAGCAGGGAAATCAACATTCTTTTCATTTGAGTTATCAGTGTTTTTCTTACTCCTAATATTATACTGTCTCTGAACTTCTAATATGGCATTCTCAAACCCATGTTTATAGTCATTAGACTCTTCAGATTCCAATTCTGTTTGAGCTAATAAAAACAGTTCATGCTCTTCTTATGTAAGAAAAACATAATTATCCTCATTTGTCCCCATTAAATTAATTTGATTTTCCTCTACCTCCTTAACCACACTTACATCTTCATCAACATAGTTTTCTTGAAATGGAGGCCTAATTTGTTGATCTGGGCCTCTTTGGTCTCTTTATATGATCTGTGGAGGGTTTATTTTGGGATTTGGATATTTGTTCTATGGAATAGGTTGGTTTTCCCTAGGGACACTTCTCTCACTCAAACTTATCCTCTCCATCATTCTTTCCATGGTCCTTACTAAAGAAGCAATCTTAGCATCTGTTGCAGAAGTTGAAGCTTCTTCCTTTATAGTAACCCTTCTTTCAGTTTTCATCCTAGCTCTTTTTGCTTGTAAATTTGCTTCTAAACTCACGTCATCTCTTTGCATCACTTCTAATGTTGGTGAATTCGTTTCCCTAATATGGTAGGGCATATTTGTATCAAAGCCATCTGGGAACTTTATCAAGGCCAAATCCTGAGGTTGTTTAAGATTTATAGGTATTGCATTATAGGTATTGTTGAATTTTGCACAATAGTCCTATACACTTTCACCTACTTCCCTTTTAATATTTTCATATTCTGATAGAATCTGTAAAGGGTTCCTTTTCACTTCCCATCTATTAAGAAAGGTTTGGTGGAATGCAGGGATATCATTTATGCTATTTGCAGTCAAAGGTTTAAACAATTTCCGAACTTCTCCTCCTAAACTTTGAGCAAACATTCTGAGCTTAACACTTTCATCTTCTACCTCTTGTAGGTCAAAACAATCATTCATTTTATCCACATGTTGTTGGTTTGTTAAAGGACACGTCCCATCAAATAGTGTGATTTTAGACTGATAGTCTTGTGGCATATTAGCCAATGGTGTTGGAAACACCAAAGGAGCATACCTGGCCGCCATGATTGGTGGTGGTGGAAGGCCACTTGAAGGAAGTTGAATAGTGGACAAGGGAAGTTGAACAATGGATGAGGTTGGACTAGTACTATGTGGAAATGAATGTAAAGGAATTTGAGTAACCTTATGTTGAAGGATAAAAGAATGGGTAGGAATTAAAGAGGCAGTAGGACTTAGTCACTAAGTATGTGCAGGTTGAGATGTGAAGGAAGAAGCTACTATGATTAAGGCAGTAAATTCTACTGAATGTTGGAGATAAGCATGATCGATTTAGGAGGTGAGATCTGTCGCTAGATCTTATAGAGTATCAAAATGTTGTAAGAGCTAAAAATCTGATTCTATTTGTGAAGAAAGTTATCTCACTGGGCTCTTTGGTAAGATTGATGGATCAAAGATAATATGATCTTTCCAATTCTATGAATAGTCCTGAATAAGCCTTGTTCAAAGTGTGAATCAAACTGGATATCTTGAAAGGTAACAAAGTTTTCAGGAAGTGAGTTAGCTCTGTGAAGAAATCTACTGCTTGTTTGACTCTCAGTTCTAGGAGTTTTCCTTAAGATTTTTTCAGGATTGTCCACTATGGTAGGAGGATTTGGATCTGGGTGGGATCTAGTAGAGATTATTTTGGGAGCCAATGTTCAAATCTCAACACACAAACAAACTGAAGATACACAAAAATAGAAAAGAAACCAATCTTAGGAATAATCTTATCATACAGATCTTTTAACTGGGTACTCTGAATTCAGATGGAAATGACAAATTTTCAATAGTTCCCCAATATGGTCACCATTATGTTATCGTTCTATGATTTTGATGATTGGCAAGACAAAGTAAAAAAAGATACATCAAACCACTTAGGAGTCTAGGATCTAGGCCTCCTAGGCTCAAAGAGGGCCCTCTCTGTATATTTATGATTTAGCTTCATTTCCAGTGTTTTAATGTGTTAGGCTAGATGTAATAATGAAAGAGATTTATTACTTGATTGATTGGTTGTTTGTTTGTTTGGTTGGGGTGGGTCATATTTGAATCCTTTCCATTGAGCTATGGAGTCAAAGGTATGTGTTAACATCAATTTCCCAGAGCATTTGCAAGGAAAGCTAACTATATTTACTGGATCTAAAAGAAGAATGAGAAAAGAGATGATAGAATAATGATATCAGTAATGAATAAAAAGCAATTAAGTATTTCTTAATCATACATCAAAGGAAAACATTTAGATTGTAAACATATATAGAAATAAGGTGCTCCAACAGCATATCTTAATCTATAATTTTTGCTTTACAATAAGACTTAATGATGCACAATGAATAAACAATAATACATTCAATCATAGAAAGGAAGACATAACTAGGTTAACATAGTTCAAGTATCTCCCAAACGGTCCTTTTATTGATGCTCCAACTCAAAATTACAATGCTCCAAAAAGAACATATAGTTCAGATGACTCGGGTCCAACCCCTAATAATTCCAATGCATGAAGTATTTAACAAAAACCGACAACAGTTTCCTTATACGCTTGGCAATTTGTTATTAATTACATTGAAAGAAAATTGACTAGTGTAACCACGAAGTGGCCATGATGATAAAACTGGGACATCTAGTCCTCTTTTTTGGGATGTTGTTGCTTAGAAATTAATTTCATTGTAGTGACTCTGCTGACATGGTTGGTGCAGACTGAGATCTACGATGTCACTTCAATCATCCTTATCTTTCTCCTCTTGATAATCAGACAGGTCACTCCATGCTTCTTTATCTGGAATCTTGATCTTAATTAACCTCCTATATATTTCATCAGCTGCAATGTATTTTGCAAAATTGGGTTTGACCACAAAAACATGTTTCAGCTCATGTTGGATATAAATTGGGTTGTTAATAGCTTCCATCAATGCTTTTCCTGTTATGCTGCCTTTAATATTAGAGAGATTCACAGCATCCAGTGTTATGCCCTTGAGCCTCTTTACATAATCTTCTACGGCCATGAGTTTGTCATTGATAACAAACAGAGAAGGGAGACCTTTCTGTGTTAAAGGCTCAATTCTCTTAAAAAACTCGTTCACTATTCGCTACAAAATTTGACATTTTTCTTCTAGCTGTACATTCAGGTTCTTCTTAGTTAACACTTTTTTCACCTGAAGAATAGTTTATGTTTTGTTTGCTACTCCCAGCTCTTCTAGCTCATACATGTTCCTTGAATTGATAAATTTGATTATCCTATTGGTTGTTGATAGCATGTCTCCAGGCTCTAGATTAGTAGTTGAAATAACTTCTTTAGATTTTTCAACTAACTCCTTATGTTAAAAAATAATTTGTATACTAGGCAAAATTTCATTCATGCCATTGATGATGTTGTGCCAAATGATCTCTTTCACCCTTCCTATAGTGTTACCACTGGATGATTCTTTTTCAGATTTTTGTAACCTTTTAATTAAGGTCCATGCCCTCTGCATCTCTACTGAGTGGTCACTTTTAGCTCTTTTGATTTGGTCCTGCAGAACACTGACTTGGGTTTCTAATCTCTTGATTTCATCACTTTGAAGATTCATGCCTTCCATGAACCTAGCTACTTGTTCTGTACTGCTTCATGTCCCTGTAGCAGTAGTTGTTGGAGTGGCAGTAGGAATTTCTATAAGGGGAAGAGCCTCCATAGTGGTATTAGACGTTTGTGCTATCTTTTCTTTCTCTTGTATCATTTTCTCAATCTCTGCTTCCATTTGTTTAATTTGGAGAGATTTCTCTATTATTAACTTCATCATTTTCGCCTTCTCACTCTCTGTTTCCTCTATCTCTTTGGTCAAAGGATCATGTGTAGTGGGAATTTTGAGCTACTTCTTCAAAGCTGCTATATCCATCTCTTTTTTCTTAATTATCTCTTCTGTTGCTTTTACATCTGAGGGATCATACCCAATTCTCACTACTAAGTATTCCAAAGACTTAATTCTATTGTCCTTTGATTGAGATGAAAGCTTTTCCATCTTTAGATGAGATTGAGAATTTGACAATGCCACCTGCATTTTAAACAAACTCATGGAAGTATTGGTTAGAGTGGAGGAAATCATTTCACCTATTTTCTTGTGCATTTCCAGCTGATCAATAGGATGAACATTCTTGACATCAAACTCAAAAGAGGTATGTTTGTAATCGGCTGGAGTTTTAGGTTCTGTTCTCTGTGCTTCCAAGAATGCCATATGCATTTTTCCTTTTTCTGAATCAAAGGTTGAAAGAAGTATGCCTTGAGAAGCTGCACTCTGTTTCCAAAATTGAGCATAAGTGCTCTTTTTCAATATCTGATTCCTGGTTTTAATCTCCCTGGAAGTGTCAAAAACGGTCTCCTCCTTTTCTCCAGTTACATTTGTAGATGTGGAAACTTGAAGAGACTGTTGTCTTTCTAAAATTAGAGTGGCAGGAAGAGATTGACCTCCAGTTGGGGATGAATCAGGAATATCATTGATATTGATGACTATTTGTTGTGGTGATTCCTTGCCTATGCCCATGTGTATTCTCTCTCTTTTCCTAAATTTTA
Source organism: Pinus taeda (assembly GCA_000404065.3). Taxonomy (NCBI): domain Eukaryota; kingdom Viridiplantae; phylum Streptophyta; class Pinopsida; order Pinales; family Pinaceae; genus Pinus; species Pinus taeda. The sequence goes on from APFE031474735.1 coordinate 106,894, forward strand.
ATTTGAATTCTTTCATAGAAGTATCAATCCCTGGTGATTGATATTCTCTTGGCCTTTTCCCAGTTGCTCCCTCTTCTTGTTCCTTGCCTTTGTCTGATATTTCTTCTGTTCTCTACCTTTCCTGTTGTCTTGGGGTCTATGCACTTGAAGAAGAAATTACTTGTTCCTCAGCCTCTTGCAATGTGTCAGACATCCACTCAATCTGGTTCATAAATTTCTCTATTTCAGGCCTTTGAGTGTGAATGTAGGGTGTTGACTTGTTCTCTACTCTTTTCTTGGAGATGATGCCCCATGGATCATAGGACCATGTAAAACTGTGGGTGAATTTCATTTCCTTCAATCTCTTGTCTGCCTCCTCACCTGTTGCCCTACTATTGCAAATGAAAGGACCAATTTGAGTTTTGATCCTAAAATTTGTTGGGTTGTGTTATATTCTTTCCACGACTAACCTATGTAGTGAACCGGGGGGTTAGAGGGGGGGGCGGAGCCCCCCCTTCGTTGCGCCGATTACGCAGCGGGGGGGTCACAGGGGGGTTTGAGGGGGGCGGGTAGCCCCCCTCTACGGGGTTCGGGGCAGCGGCCCGAGAAAATTTTTTTTGGACCCTATATTAGGTTGGGCGAACCTACCTATGGTTTTCGGTCCATGGTTTTTTGGACGCGATGGTTTTCGGTCCATGGTTTTGGATGCTTCAGAATGTATAAATATGTATTGTAACATTGAAAGGAATATAATGAAAAATCAAGCTGGTAGTCTCGG
>APFE031474735.1:112101-157043 GCA_000404065.3 Pinus taeda
GGGGTTCGGGGCAGCACCCCAAGAAATTTTTTTTTGGACCCTATATTAGGTTGGGCGAACCTACCTATGGTTTTCCGGTCCATGGTTTTGAACGCGATGGTTTTCGGTCCATGGTATTGGATGCTTCGGCATGTATAAATATGTATTGTAACATTGAAAGGAATATAATGAAAAATCAAGCTGGTAGTCTCGGTTTTGAGACCCAGTGGGAAATCTCTGTGTATATGTGTTTTATGTGTTATGCTCTCGCATTTTTATTTTTCCTGTGATTTAGAATTCGTATGCAGGTAATTTTTGTACGGGGTTAAAACCTACAAAATTGTGATTTCTTCTTTGCTACTACAAAATGTATTTCATTTGCATTGATCATTTGTTTGATATATTCAAGTGCAAATATCATCATGGGGAGTAACTTTGGCAGCTTGTAAGGGGCCAACTCACATCCATATACTCTTAATTCAGTATAATTTTGGTACAAGTACCAATCTCATGTTCTTGCTTGATCTGCCAACTGCATGATCCTTTTCATTTCTTCACTGATTTTGGGTTCTGTAGTCCCACTGAGGAGGCTCATAGCTAAATGAACAAACATTTCCACAAATGTTTTGTAGGTGAAGTTCTTTTGATCCTTCATCACTAAGGTGGTCCAGAAAATAATAGATTGGGCTTCACCTTCTTCATTCAACATGGTCATTGTAAACTGAAACTTGTCTGCCTGGAAGTAAGAAAACATATATATCAGAACTGAGGAGTATTGAAACACTTCCTCTATAATGAAATTTACAAATTTCTCATGGATGGCATCTGCTAGAAATTGACTAAGATTGAATAGGACAGAGGGCTTTGATTCTATTGATAATATGGATAAGAAACCTTTAATAGCTTCATCAAGCCACTGATTTGAATAATAGCGTAATAAATAAGAAAGAGAAGTGACTATGTGTCTAGTTCTATTAGGAAAAATAGAGGAGGAATAAGGAGGATTCTTTCTTGGCAGTGGAGTTTTCTTAGTCAGAAAGAGTTCTAATGTTTTGGCTCTTTTGGTAAAGTCTAGCCTCTGATACATCTCATTGAGGATCTCATGGGAAAAGGGAGTGGTTCCTTCAATGATAGGAACCTACATCATCTGCATAATAAACTTGGCATCAATGGTAAACAATATGCGTCCTGTTGGGGTCATGACTTCCCTTTGTTGTGGGTTATAGCATAAGTGGAATTTCCTGATTAATTTTGGGTAGCTATGGGTTTTAGGAAAGATATATAAGGGTTAATTAGTGTCCTAGGGCCCTATGTCATCCACTCCATCTACGAATTTATCCTCTCACCAGCAGTAGATGTCAAATAAATCAAACTCTAAGAGTGTCTCATGTATTTTTAAGTCTCTGTCTGCAAGGGGTATGCGATCCAAATCCAGTGGTGGGTGCACCATTGGATTAAACACCTCTTGTTCTTTCTTCTTTGGTGGCATGGCTGCCTTCTGCAAAAAACCTTTACACCTAAACTATGTTGGATTTCCAATTGAACTGCAATAGAAAGGGTTGAGAAAAAATGGGAATTCAATGAGGGAGAAAGAAAATAAATGAACAGGAAGTGGGATTCAAGAAGGGGAATGCTTGATAATTACAGAAAATGGAGTTTTCTGTACTTGTATTGTTGTTTAAGTGTGTTTGTTGCTTTCTTTGTGTATGCCAGTATGAATTTTGAATTGCACCTATAAGTATATAGAGCACGTTAAAATTTGTAAATGACATGGAATCGTGCATTTGTAGTTTTACTGTGTTCCCGTTGGATTAGCCTAAAGTGGCGCAGGTTTGTTGGCTAACGGCCCAGCCAATTGAATGTGCAACAGTAGGAATGGAGGTGATAAGTGGATGGGATGGAATGGCGTCATGAGGAGGTAGGCTTGGTGAATGGTCACAATGGGGACAGGGGAAGGTGGTTTAGTGAAGGCGGAAACCACTTTTCAGGGGGGCCCTGGGAGCAGTAAGTGTAATGAGTGGGAGGGGTGCGAAATCCCGACAGCGTGACATGTACATGATTTGAAACCACCAATTTTGGACCCCCACCCAGCATTAACGTTCATAGGGTGAGTGGGGGCTAGAAAATGATATGGGCCGTCAGATTAGATGGTGGGTGTGGAGATTCGATGAGAGATGAGGGGTGGGTTATGTTTGATGTGATGGGTACGTGAGTGGTGGGGTAGGAGAATTAATAGGGGGTGGAATATTGAATATAGGGGTATAGAATAAGGTTAGGAAAAATAACATCAAACCCTTCCCCTTTTTAATTTCTTTTCCCGACATTAGGAAAAAACATTGAGATAGGTCATAAATCCTTAAAGAACTTTTCATGTCTTTTTCCCTTTGCAATTCTTCTCAACCTACCTGCTGTTATTTTTCTAATCTAACATTTTTTCTTTCTTTTTGCATTTGCAGGGTGCATTTGGATTTTCTGATCCTTTCTTCACCTCTTTTTATTTATAACCTACTCTATCACTTATTTCTCCATTGGTCCATATTAAACAATTGAACCAATTTCATTTCTACCTAACTAATGATTTGCCAAGCTTAAATTGTTTGGCAGATCTTTATTTTCTACTCTATCAACAAAAATTGAAATTTCTTCAATCATGCTTAGACTATATGAATTGAACAATATTTGGGGTTTTCTTTTCTTCTGATTTTTTTTCTCGTTTGTTCTTTTTCTCTTCTTTTTTTATATACCTTACTTTCATTTCTTTTCTTTTCCTCTTTTTTTTGTGAAATCAATTGAATATTGAAATATATAAACAATATGAAAATTGTCCACTGTGAAATACTCAATCACCTTGAGATCTTATAAATTATAGGACCCTAACACATGGAAGTCCATGACTTCATTGACTTTTGCATATGGTTAATAAGAGTTATGTTCCTCTTGTATTTATGAGTAAATGTACCTATTATTATGTGGCTTTAACGGTTGTTCTATCATTGTTAACTATCTGGTTATCTGTTGGTTATATGCATGGTTTTATGACAATTTTAAGTATGGCTCTTATCACCTTTTAATTGATGAATGAATGGTTAATGAATGCATTACCTAATTGGTATTATTGTAGCTATTGTGAGAGGGCAATAATCCTTTTTTGTAAACCTAAGATAAATTTCAGATCTCTATGTTCATACATGCATTCATTACTTGTAGGTTGCATGTTCACTATGTGTTTGACAGACTGATTGGCATGGTTAGACTGGGTTAGGTCAAGTCCTTATGCAAGTTTTTTGTTAGAGGCTTTTTCTCTGTGTTATTTATCATCTCTGGAATTTCCATTATGTTTTGCGCAGGGGTCTAGTTTCTAGCCCTGAAAAAGTTTTAACACTCTCCTCCCACATCTACCCAAGTAATCGGCCAACTGTGGTAAACATGTGACGAGAAGTTACTATGATATGATTTGAATCCCTATGTGTTAGTTAAGGAAATGGAATTGGAGGAAAACATCACACAAACCTTCCACATCAACAGCAGGACTCCCAGGAGCCATCCAAACCGCTCAGATAACCAGCCCCTGAGACCAACTTAAGTTTTAGTGCATCAAACCCCTAGACGCTCCCTTGATATGGACCAGGGTGGGTCTAGGAGGGTCCAGAAGCTCCAACAAAAAGGGAAAGGGAGCTTACGAGGATTTTCTTCCCTAGTGTTGTGCCTTCAACTATGGGATTTGTGCCACTTTTTCAAGCCCAGAGCCCGGGTCACTACCCAGAACTTAATGACACCTTCATAAATGAAATTTCACAGCGGAACAAAGAAACATTTGCAAAAACATCAACAAGGACTAGATTGGACCCCTACTAGCCATGACAGGAATTTCGTTAAACACGTCACAAACATGAAAGCTATAGGTCTTAACAACATAACTGAGCATAGGGGTCTCATACTTATTTGAGAATCGCTAAGAAGAATTGAGGCCTCAACACATTGGCTAAAATTTCATCTATTATGCAATAGATACATTGTTCATTAATTTACAAGTAAAAATATGATGAGAGCCCTACATAGCCACTGTTGTGTTACATGTTCATAACAAACATAATAACAACACAAATACCAAAGAAACAATAGCCATATAAACCAATATAATACTCATGAATTAATAAGGAGAAGTAACATCATATTAATGATGCAAATGCCAACTAGGTTTGGGACTTCTATGAACCACATGACCATAGACATGGTTGAGCCAAAATATCTTCATCCAGTCACCCTCATGCCATATTCCAAGCATGAATGTGGGATCTCATGGAACAATCCATAAAAAACGAACTAGCACTTCCAGAGGCTAAACCACCTCAAACCATAAAACAGTGATTCCACCTCATGGTCGGACATCACAAATATCACTAGATTGTTCTCTACCCAAGCCTTCCATCACTCCAGAGTATTTTTTCCAACCAAGGCTTCCAGGTCTAGTAACTCAACCCACAACTATCGCCGGGCTCCAGAGCATTTTTCCAACCAAGGCTCCAAGACTAGTAACTCAACCCACCAAGGGATCCATATCATTTGTCCAACCAAGGCCCTAGGACTAGTAACTCAACCCTGAGGGATCCATATCATTTGTCCAACCAAGGCCCTAGGACTAGTAACTCAACCCAAGTTGTTATAGGGCTCCAGATCATTTGTCCAACAAGGCTCCGGGAACTAGTAAATCAAACCACAACTAAAGGAACATGAGAACCAAACAAAAAACAAAAGGAAATGAACCCCCAACACCATGGATATCTAGGAAATGGAAAGGATAGGAAAATCCATTTTCAATCCAGGAAATCCTCCATGCCAATGATAGATCATAACTAAGAAACCACATACATATGCTATGCATGCCAAAAATAGTGAGTAAAACTTACATGCAACTTGGTACCTACAAGAAAAACCCATTGTAGCTTCTGATCCTGATTTCTTCTTACACTTTCCTATTCTTCCTTTTCTTTCCTTCTCCAAGTGTCCAAGTATGCCACACTCTTCAAGAGTGTTCCAAGAAAACTCTAAGTTTCCAAGAGTATGAGAGAGAGAGAATAGAATGAAAGCTCCAAAACTGAACTGACAAAAGGTTACATTGACCAAGCTTGAGAAAAAAGATTACATTGACCAAGCCTAAGAAAAAGCTTACACTGACCAAGCCTAAGCAAAAGCTTGAGAAAAATCTTTCCAATTGATCCTTGGAAGCCTTCTTATCAATGAGGCCTCTATTTTCTTCATTTTCCATTATTTTCCTTCAATTTCCTCCTCACATGCAACATGTGGCCTTTCACCTTCCTTTTCTCTTAATTTCCATTATTTTCATAAATAAAATTCCAAAAATGCAATTTTGCCTTTCTAAAGATTTTGTCATTTCTTTTGTCAATTTCCTTAGCCATAATAAATCGAATGAACACCCACTAGGATGTGTTTTCCCACCATTTGTCTTGGAATCGTGTCCCATGACCATGGTCTTATATTTTTATATTCACACGGACTTTTTAACCAGGGATGTTACAGAATTCTCCCCCATAGAGGAACACCGTCCTTGATTTTCAGTGACACCTTTAACCAGCAAGACCACTAAAAACAAAACATACTACCCACGGAGCTTTATAACATATCTCGTTGCATTATTTACAATGACGATCTACTAAAACATGAAAAACATATCATTTACTAGAGATATAACATAGCTCATTACGTTATTTACAATAATAACTACATGTACACACATACACATTTTCTTCACCCAACAAATAATAATATTGTCTATGGAGCTTTATAAATCCAGCTCAATACAATATTTACGATAATACACACATATACACATATGCACATTTTCTCAACAAGCAAATAAAAGGATACAATGTCTGCATCCGCAACAAGGGAATCCAGAGGCTCATACCCTCACCCTCAAAGTATACCAGGATTCACCTCCTTCCCAGGAAGTCCAGAATCCACTACAAGGTGAAATTTGCATCCAATGTCCAGTGATATAATCTTGCACCACTTGTCCCCTCAATGAACAGTTATCAACTCATTGTTCCAGAGCACACTCATAATGTGCATCTTATTCTATATGGCAATGTTAATGACAAAAAAAATCCAACCCCAGCCTTCCCTTCTCTGCTACACAATCCCTCGAGGAATCTGGTCACCCCCTTCCATGCAGTGACACACCTTCTAAGTTTCGCTCGCACCCCCATCCCAGACAGTCCATCCCTCAGCAAGGTTTCCTTGCATCAGAAGGTCTAGAAACCAAGGCATATCCATGCCTCAAACCAGGATACTGGTCATAGCATGCTCATGGAAATCAATGGAAACTATTGGGTACTAGTGTCCCACAATGGCCCTACTCCTAAATGCTTTAATAGCATGTTGTTGCTTGTTCCAATTCCTTTTGTTTTTGTTTCTAATGCTTTCCATTAGCTTTGACCACCCAACTAGGAATTTCATGCTTTCATGTACCAGGCACATAATTTCCATTAGATTCAAAATAAAATTAAATAACTTCAAATCATACCTCATTAGTAGCTCATCAATAGGGTACACTTGCAATCTTGTTTACTTCCTGTCACAACAAGTCAAACTAGCATCTTTGACCAAATCATCATGTATAAACAAATCACATCAGGTTAGCTCAAAACACAACCATCATAGATCAAAAGCATAAATCACATGTAACCATCATAAACCAAAATCATAGATCACTTGTAATCATCATAGACCATAATCATAAATCACATGCATAATAAAATTTAAATAAAATACTGATACTTATCCTTTAATCAATCCTTAGCTTTTACCTTTGTCCTTATTCTAGACGCAGACCAAATCAGTAGCCACACCTGAAAAACACCCAGTTCCTTCTCCTCAACTATGTTTACATACGCAATGTGCATCACACACATACAACCACACATGACATACAAAACCATGCAATACATGCACCTACACCTGACATACCACACATACACCTACACCTAGTGTAAAACACAACACAATACATACTCCTACATCCATGCACACCACAACACAATGCATACACCTACACATGGTGTACAACACAACACAAATATGTACATAGAATACAATACAATGAATGCATATGTCACAATACCACGACTACACAATGCACATACATAGTACCGCATGCCTGCAACACAATACCATGACACCAGTACCATGTGTACAACATGTACACAGTACCACCTGTACACAGCACCACCTACACAACATGTGCATAGTATTACATGTACACGGCATAGCCTGCACAATGCGTACATAGCACCACATGTACACTGCACCACCTATACAACATGTATACAATACCACATGTACATAGTACCACATGCATGAAATGTACACGACACCACATGTACACAACATCATATGCACGACATGTACATAGCACCCCCTGCACACAACACCACATTTACAATCATGCACACAACACCATATGTACATAGTACCACTTGTACAACATGCACACAACACCATAATTATATAACACTGCATATACAACATGTACATAACATCATATGAACATAGCATTGCATATCCAACATGCACACAACATTGCATATCCATCATGTGCACAGTATGATATGTATACAACATCGCATATCCAACATCTATATAGCACCATCTATACCCAGCACTGCATATGCAATATGCACACAACACCATAGGTACAATCACTGAATATAAAATATGTAAAACATATAAACAACAATAGCATTTCACATCCAAGACCACACTGCCTCTACCAAGCAACCTTGTTTCTAGTGTCTCTCTTCCACCCATTCGTATCCTAACATGTCTCAGATCACGTTGTTTTCATTCCGTTGATGTATCTCTTGGCATTAGCTTGTCCATAACATAAACATAGACATAGTATAATCACATAATATCAATTCATATCCACATGATACTTACCTCAGAGATCTGTCAAGCTACTCTTCCCACTTGATTCCTCCTGAACCAGGAATCTCTTGATGCCATTCATTTGCATAAGAAATCAGTCCCCCACAAGAACGATTCCTGATGACCCTGTCAAACAGTGGTATATATATATATATACATCAACATAAAACAATCATGATCCTCTTAGATATCAACATACATGCATAGATATATACATGCATATATATAATACATACAAACATCAACATAAAACAATCATGATCATCTCCGATAGCGACATGCATACATACATATATATAAACATTACCATAAACATGATCAAAACATAATTACCAAATATCATTAGGTCAAGGTTAAGAGAACTCCCTTTATCCATGCACATCATGCACAACATTGAGAACAAACATTGCCAACATAGCCAAGGAAGTGGATGCCTCACATCCATTCACTTTAGCTTTCATGTTAGATTTCTCATGATTGTCCTACCACCATCCATTTACACTAATGGACCCAACCAACTTAGTCAACTGTCATACTCTTACCTTTAGCTGCCCTTACACATGCACCAACTTCATCCGAGTCTTTCATTACCTGTTGGGTTCCACACCTATCCTAGAGTTCCATCCACTTTCATCTTTTCCCAACCAATTCCCAAGACCCTCAATACATAAAAGGCAAGAACAAGAAACAAACAAGAAGAAAATCATGAAAACCAATAAAAATACAACACCGCAAACAAAGTGGCATGATCATGCACTAGATATAACAAAACTTCAAATCAAGTGCAAGAAAGTGAAAAGGTATCGAAATCACAAGACTCTCAACAGACGCCATGACTCAATCCCCATGGGTTCCCGGTGATTCCAAGGGAAAGCTCAACCTGAGCTTTCTTTAAGATTCCATGGAAAATTTTTTTCCATGTAATTCTCGGTATCATACTTCCATAACACATTACTGTCAGTGCATAAATAAATGTAACAATATACCAATTATCTGACCATTTTGTGTCAGTTAGGTTGCCTTGTAATTGAACACACATGTCATCCACATGTTCCAAAGATCAAGACAACATATCTACTAATTTGAAATCAACCTTTACCAAGAATAACAATCATGTCATAATACATAGTCAACTCATAGTCACTAGACATAATGCTACAATTGTCACCTACTTACAATCAAGAACATACCATCTATCTCAACACATATGTGTGAGTAAAACCATCTTAAAATAAGATCATTCCTTCAAGCATTCTTACATACACATAGTCGTATTATGCAATTCATCAAACATTCAACCAATTTGCAAACATACCATGTTAAATAAATCAACTAGATGAAATAATCAAACACTTAAACATCAAATAGATGATATAGTCAAACTCATATCTTAATGCCATAACCCTAACCATCTGCATAGGCCAATCTAATTTAGCATGATACATATGACATCAAGATCTTAATGCAATAACCCTAATCATTAACTAACATATAACAACAACAAGTTAACATATAACATGCTCCTCAACAACATATAACATAATCATCAAGTTAACTATCATAAAACAACAATAACAATGCATACAACCATTGGTTACTATCATTCATGACTATCTGACACGTCTGCATATGAGTACACTAATCAACTAGAATTTCTCATACATGTAACCATGACAATAATATAATGACAAGCATATCCGTAACCCTAATGCTTATAACAAACATTAACCAACATACCTACATGCCCACCATACAAACATGTATGATGATCTTCTCTTTCCCAGAAGTCCAATGTTGCAACTTCACTTTAATGATCTACATATCCTACTCTATTTCATCCAACACATTATCATAATAACATACCAATACCATCACGATGACCTAATTGCATACAATGACCTTATGCACAACAACCTTCACCATGAAAATGCATGCATAAAAACATATAGACACTGACATGCATACCAAATTCATATACAACCATACACTCATGAAAACACATCCCACAACAACACCATCAACCTTCACATGGCGACATCGCTACAACCATTATCAACACCATGCAAATGCAACAAGCACATGGACTACAAGCATAAGGAACACATATGAAAATGACATGCATTCATGAAAAATGCATCTCAACAACCACATCATCAACCCCTACATGGAAACACAACTGTAACAATGACCACTACCATGCATATATAACAAGCACATATACAATCTACATGCATGCATGACAAACACATTCTACCCATCCAGTCCAAGGGTTGAACCATGCATTGATACCATTTTGTGGTATCAGATATGACCCAAAGAGAGTGCAACCCACTCTAATACCACTTAGTGGTATCAAATATGACCCAAAGAGAGCGCAACCTGCTCTGATACCACTTTGTAACACCCTCATCCCAATTCTACCCAAGTAACTAGCCAACTGAGGTAAAAATATGATGAGGGGATACTATGACAAGACTTGACTCCCTATGTGTTAGTTAAGGAAGTGGAACTGGTGGAACACATCACATAGACCTTCCACATCAGCAACATAACTCCCACAAGCCATCCCAATGACTCATGTAACTATCCCCTGAGACAAAATGAATTTTAGTGCTTCAAACTCCTGGACACTCCCTTGATATGGACCAGAGTGCGTCTAAGAGGCTCTAGAAGTTCCCATAGCAAGGCCAAGGGAGCTTCCAGGGAATTTTTTCCCCGGTGTTGTGCCTGCAACTCTAGGATTTGTGCCACTTTTTCAGGCCTAGAGCCCAAGTCACTTCCCAAAACTCAAGACACCTTTAGAAATGAAATTTCACAACACAACAAAGATACATTTGAAAAAACATCAATAAGGAATATAATGGATCCCTACCAGCCATGACAGGCATTTCGTCAAACATGTCACAAACATGAAAGCTGCAGGTCTTAGCAGCAAAACTGAGCATAGGAGTCTCATACTTATCTAAGAATCACTAAGAAGCATTGATGCATCAACACATTCGTTGAAATTTCATCTATTAGGCCATAGATACATTGTTCATGATGAGATCCATACATAGCCATTGTCATATTACATGTTCATAACCAACATAACAACAACAAAAATACCAAGGAAACAACATCCATATAATCCATATATAAACCATTATATACTCATGAATTAACAAGGACAAGTAACCTTATATTAATGATGCAAAGGCCAACCAGGTTTGGGACTTCCACGAACCACATGACCATAGACATGGTTGAGCCAAATCTCTCTTCAGCCAATCACCCCTGTGCCATATTCCAAGCATAAATGTGGGATCTCATGGAACAATCCATAAAAAATAAACCAAGGTTTCCAAAGATTAAATCACCTCAACCCATCAAACAATGATTCCACCTCACTGTCATACATCACAAACATCGCCATATTGGTATCTACCTAAGCCTTGCAGGGGTCCAGAGCATTTGTTCCAACCAAGGCTTCTAGGACTAGTAACTCAATCCACAGGTGTTATCGGGCTCCATAGCATTTGTGCAACCAAGGCTCTAGGACTAGTAACTCAACCCACCAAGGACTCTAGAGTGTTTGTCCAACCAAGGCTCCAGGAACTAGTAATTCAACCCATAGCTAAAGGAACATGAGAACCAACCAAAAAACAAAAGGAAATTAACCCCCAACACCATGGTTATCCAGGAAATGGCAAGGTTAGGAAAATCCATTGTCAATCTAGGAAATCCTCCATGCTAATGACAAATCATAACCAAAAAACCACATTAATATGCCATGCATGCCAAAATTAGTGAGGAAGATATACATGCAAGTCGGTACCTACAAGAAAAACCTGTTGTAGTTATTGATCTCGATGTCCTCTTGCACTTGTTTTCTCTTCCTTTTCCTTATTGCTCCAAACGTCCAAGTATGCATCACTCTCCAAGAGTGATACAAGAAAACTATAAGTGTCCAAGAGTATGAGAGAGAGAGAGAATAGAATGAGAGCTCCAAAACTAAACTGACAAAAGGTTACACTGACCAAGCCTAAGAAAAATGTTGAAAATGGCAACAAGAAATGCTAAAAATAACATTGCTATAAATAGCAGTTTGGGTACCAGTTTTGGAACATCGAAATAAGGAATGAAAAATGTAAGTGCTAAAAATACCATTGCTATAAATAGCATTTCGGGATGGATTCCAATTTTAGTTAGTCCCTAAACTAAAATTGAGAAGTAAAATTCGAATTTGATCTTAGCAGCTGTTTGTAAAATAATTAATTAATTCATATTGAGTTAATTAGTTGTAGGAAATCAAACATGAAGTCTATGTGAAGACATGCAATAGTTTCTCCATTGATTGAGGAATTTATCCCTTAGTTAAGGAGATGAGGATGAGTTTTATTTTGAGTTGTAATTAGTTAGCTCAGTTAATTGAGTTAAGTCCAGTTAGATTAGTTCCAACAGTTTGTGAAATTAATTGTGAGTTCAGTTAGTTAATGCTTGCATGCATGTAACTGCCGCTCTCTAGATAACTGAATATTTTCTCATAAATAACTCATGCATGTTAGTTCAGTCAAAGACCCAGTTGAGATCAGAAGAAGGGACAATGTACTATTAGTTGGAGGATTTTTCCTATATAGGAAACTCATCCATGCAGAAGGAATTATCTCCTTCAGGATTGCGCAGTTACTACTGAGCCAAGTGAGCAGTGTGAGGTGGGAATTCACACAAGTGGAAGCACTGGATCCTAGCAAAAACTACGCAAGAAAATAGGAGGCTTGGAGGGTAAAGGAGAAGGTTTTTGAGAAGCCTTTGACTGTCTATGAGCAATAGTTCGATTGTGTTGAGAGCTGGATGGATTGTGAGCTAAAGCTTTGTGTAATTTGAACATATTTCCACTTATATGATATTACAGAGATGAGGGTTTTAGGCCAAGGCTTTCCCCAAGATTATTCTTCTGTGTTTCATGTGTATGCTTTCTCATTCTCAATTATATGTGTTCTTATTGATCTTGCTCACATTCAATTAATATTCCGCAAAGTTTGTTGTAGAAGTAGATCTTGTATTTTGCTTTAGTATATTGCATAATTTGTTGATCTGCAGTGGGAAGTTCTACATGGTATCAGAGCGAGGTTGATCAAAGTGGAGAACTATATACAAGAAGGGAGAAGTTCGAAGTTTGAGGTTCCTGAATATAGAAATCAAGTTCTTATCACATCTCATTTTTACCAATGGTGTTCAACGTTTAAGACTCAAGTATGCCCTTGATGGAAGCTCGAATTATATAGCCTGGAAGGATCACATGGAAGCAGTATTAGAGCATAATAGTCTAAAGGACTTCATTGATCAAGAAGTCCCCAAGCCTGCAACAGCTAATGATACTGGATTGGCATAATAGAAGGAATGTGTGGCTAGAGCAAGGAGAATCCTTCTAGAGGGAGTTCGAGACCACATAGTCTCGAGTCTCCATGGGAAGGAGACACCATTTTCGATGTGGAAAACATTGAAAGATCTATATCAGAACAACAACAATTAGAGGAAGCTGGCACTGAAAGACAACCTTTAGAAAATCAAGTGTGAAAAGGGTGACATGATCTCTACATATCTAAACAAGCTCACCACCTGCAGGGATGAGCTTGGAAGTGTAGGGATCACGACAGCTAATGATGACATGGTGAGTCTTGCACTCCTCGGTCTTACTAAGAGCTGGCATAGCTACTAAGACTAGGTAAATGGAAGAGAAAAACTGTTAGATTGGGAATGACTTTGGCCGGATCTGATGTAGAAGGAGATAAGAATAAGCACCAGAGATCGTTATTCATCCATGATCCAAAATGGATCTAGAATAGACTTCAAGTCTAAAATTGTTCCTCATAGAGGAAAATGAAAGTCAAAGGATGCTCCTAGAAATAGTCTCATTACATAGATCTCTTCATTCTGAATCTAATGCAATTTGAATGGACTAAAACGAACTTCAGATGAAGAATTTATCGCAAAAAGAAGTTTTCCCAATATCCTTGGAAAGGGAGGAAAATTCTTATAAAAATGGGCTTAAGGCCTTATATGGAAAAATTGCATCGGAAGGGTTAAAAGGGTGGACTTAGACTAGAGGCCTTAAGGACCCCCAATTGGCGATCTCCGACATATCGCATCGGGGAAAGGCTTACGTGTGATATCGGGACCTCAAGAGAGCCAATGAATCGATTGAGATCAAGCTGATAATGTGATATTACAATGGGTCTTGGACCGTCGGATCAACAAAGGAAATCAACGGTCAAGATTTGATCGGCGATTAGCGATATCGACGATCAACGATTGACGAATCCCCGATACAAGGGCCAATGCACATGCGATTGCGACTTGTGATAAAGCGTGGACCTGATGAGTTTATAGAGCTGATTTCATAATATTTGAAGTCCAGTTTTTGCGCCCAATAGTGTATTTCCGTGTATTTGGGTTTTTGGCCATAATGCCATGCGATTGTGATTTGCAATAGAATGGCGACCTCATGGGTTTATAAGCGCGATTTCATAAATTTTGAAGTCTGGAATTACGGGATTTCTATGTATTTTCCCGTATATTGATGTTTTGGCCATATGCCTGTTGCGACTGCGATAGAAAGGCGAACCCAATGGGTTTATAGATGTGATTGCATATATTTGAAGTCCGGTTAAATGCTCCAATGATGTGTTTTCATCAGTTTCCTTGTGTATTGTGTTACGTGTTCGAACGTAGGATTTCTGCAGAAGGAAGGCTGAACGGTTGGGTTTCCGGTGCCCGCTGGTTCATTTCCATGAGAAACTAATTCTTTGTGAAAACGCGTGGTTTTCCATGATGGAGGACTATAACCAAATGGTTACAAATACACAAAGAGCTCAATTGACGGGGCTTCTAAAGGTTGTCGAGGTTCATAGAGGCCGAGAAATAACACAAAGAGCATCATTGACAGAGGGTTACTTGGAGGTCGAGCGAACCCAGTAGATCATGAGAGCCAGAGCCAGAGCCAAGAGCCAAGAGCCAAGAGCCAGAGCCAGAGCCAGAGCCAAGATTTGAGCGCAACAGAGTTGTAGAGCTCAAAATTCTAGAGAGCCAAATATTCGCAGAGTGCCACTAGAGGTTGGGAGGACCGCGAAAGAGACACCAGAGGTTGGAGGCTTGACAGAAGCATAGCCACTAGAGGTTGGAGGCAGAGCTTCAGAGCTAGAGAGATCAAAGTAGACTTCTAAGTGCCATGTTTGTAACGAAGTTGCAGAATAGCAAATAGGTCAAATGATCAAGCTATTGTTGATGTCTGAAGTGTGCTGAAGATAGAAGAAGGCATTCCAGAGACAGTTAAGAGAATTATGAGGGAGTTGGTGCAAGCTAGAGCTCAAGATAGCTCAGAGCATTGATTGAAGGAGTCTAGTCTAGAGAAGCCTAGATCTGTCTACAGAGTGTGGACAGCTAGGGGTAAGATGGTATTCTAAACCAATAGGTTTAGTTGTAAACCAATGGAGTTGAGTGTAGAGCTTGTAAAAGAAAGATTACGATAATCCCAAAGAGTCTAATCGAGTTGATTAGAGCTCAAGAAGACGTAGCCCAAGATATTAGGGTGAAATCCATATTATATTGTTGTCTTATGTGTTTGTTTATTTGCTGTATTATTTACTGTTACATGTATTTAAATATCAGCATAAGCAAATGTACATAAGCACTTGAACAGTCTTAAAAGCAAACAAAGACATACACCTATTTCAAGCATTATTAATTCCGCAATTGGTTAATCATAAGATCTTGGAAATATTTAAGCTTTGGAGTGGGAGAGGTTCTTGTAAGCTTGACAAGAAGCCTTTAGTGCCCCATTTTAGACCAGGTGGTATCAGAGCCATATATCAAAGTTGGTTATATCAGAGCAGGTTGATTAACCCCACCTTCAAAGAAGGTTATATTGGAGCTGGTTAAATTAGAGCATTAGGTTGGTTAACCGCACCTTCAAAGAGGGTGATATCAAAGCTTAAGTTATATCAAAGCAAGTGATATCATATCTATATGCTTGTTTGACTTGAAAGGTGTTCAAACAGCTAAATTCTTTGGGCAATCAAGGATTGATTGTCTGATTGGTTGTTTGATTGTTTGTAAACTGATTGTTGTTTGAGTTTGCAGAGGTGAAAGCTATTGATAGCTAAGTCTAGGAGAGGACAAGAAGGAAGAAGGGTTGAAGGCAGTCTTCTTATCCCAAGCGACCTCAAAGCGATCCTTGAAGCACAAGAGGTTTGTTGCAAAATGTTGCTTGAATAATCTCTATGTTAATATTGTTTGAAGTTCTTTTGTTCATTTGCATAATGACAACTTCTACAAGTGAATCCTCAAATTCCTCCTTCATCACAAGATTCTTTGATGAAGACATGAAGTAAGACTTGTTCATCATGATGGACATAGTGAGAGAAATGTATGAGGATGGAAGGAAGAGCAACACCCTTAGAGAGCAGTTGAATTCCATGAAGGAAGAGAAGCAGTTACTTTCTGACGAATTGCGGGAAATGGAGAGGCAACTTCATATTGCAAATATGAACCTGGAAAGGACGCACGAGTTGGAGATACAACTCTTTTCTGCCAAGGAAGCCTTAGTCAAGTATCAGCTTGAAGAAGAGGTAAACAATTCATGTTTCTCTTCAAATTCCTCTAAGAATGTTTGTATTGGTTATTTTGAAAAACATACCAGAGCCATAGGTTCCAAGTTAATTTCCAAGATGGGATATGAAGGAAAAGGCTTGGGCAAACATGCACAAGGTATTATTGAGCCAATAATGGTTGAGGAAAGGCCTAAGTATTTGGGTCTTTGCTATGGACATTCTTATGGAGAAATTTCCAAAGTTGCCGTGAAGGCCATTGAAACAGTTCCAAGAAGGAGTTTCATTTAAAGTCTTCTACCTCAAGAGTGTAAAGATTGTATTCATGGAGAATGCAATAGCTTGAAACATCATTTGTAGGATGTAGGTGTTCATAAGCATGCACTTGAACCAGAGAGTTGTGGAAACTCTGACAGGCTTGAAGAGATTGATGGTGTTCCAAAGGGAGCTACTTCTTCATTCAATTCACCTCCTCATGGAGGCAATAAAGGTGAAGAAGAAAGTTATAAATCTAGTTCTAAACAATTTCATTTTGATTGTGTTAAGCATGATAAGTTTCCATGTAAGAATGGGAAAAGAATTGCTTGTTCCTTTTGTGTTTTGGATAACCATAATGTTTCTAGATGTTGGAAGAAAATGGCCACATACAGGAAACTTTTGAGGGAAAGGAAGCAAGAAACCAAAGGTCCATTGGACAAGGCAAATCATGCTGTCAAGAGGATGCACATGTGTTGCACTTACTTCCATAAGCAAGAACATATTGCTGAAAAGTGTTGGACACTGAATCCAACAATGCTTCCACAAAAGTTGAAGAAGGTGGAAAGAGAAAGTCACAGGAATGGAAAGAAAGTTTCCATGATTGATGTATTTCAGGATGATTCACATGTTGATGCTAATGTGTAGACAAAGGAAGGACCTTTGAAATGGATTGGTAAGAAATGGTTAGAGTTCTTATCCAATTAAAGATTGCATGTCTTTTGATTTGATGCATCTATTTGCATTTCTTTGTTAATGAGATGCAAGTTGCAGGTTTTTACCAAGAAGGTGAATGGAAAAATTCAAGTAGGAGACTCACTTTATTGCTGCAACATTATATTTCATTTCAGCTTCGAAAGTATAGTGTGCTTAAGCAAAAGTTGAAAGATGAAATGCATGCATAAGCATGATATGCATGAACACAGGGATGTTGATGATTTCCTTGTATTTGAACATGTATGTGTGATTAACTTGAAGGGTTGATTACTTTGTTGTAAACATGCATGTAATATTGACTTGGGAAAAGTTGGTTTGGTCTCCAAGATGGAGATAATGATGAAGTGTTTCATCTTTGAAAAAGAATTCTAAAGTTTCTTTTTCCACATGCTTGACTTAAAGGGTCAATTGTCTTAAAGGCATGTTTTGTTGGCTTGTTATATAGTCAATCATTTGTATGCAGATGTAAAGACATGGAGGTGTTCACAAGATGTGAAATCTGTTTCTTTTGTTGAAGTAGGAGTTTAGGCCATCCAGTTGTTGTCTGTGATCCCGTTGTTGTTAACAATTGTTGTTGATAGTGTGTCAAATAGGTACAAATGAAAATTTTGTGAAGCAGATGTAACTTCACATTGGTTTTCCACCTTGGTTCAATGATCAAGGCAGAGAAGTGCAAACTACCTTTTGTGACCTTCTCAACAGGAGTTCTACATGAAGTCAAGGAGGAAAACAGTTCTTCCCAGGAGGACCAGCATATCCAGAAAGGAAGTGGCCAAAGGCTTTGGTTCAAAGGAATTATACAAGGAAAGTGTATGGAGGCTGAAATAAGAGTGTGTTGTACTCTCATCTACTGTTCAGATCAATATATCAGACTTTTGGAGACCAAAATTTCTTTTAGTGGGAAGGTGTGATCCAAAGTGGATCTAGAATAGACTTCTAAGTCTACAATTGTTACTCACAGAGGAAAATGAAAGTCAAAGGATGCCCCTGGAAATAGTCCCATTTCATAAATCTCTTCATTCTGAATCTAATGCAATTTGAATGGACTAACACAGACTTCGGATGAAGAAGTTATTGCAAAAAGAAGTTTGCCCAATATCCTTAGAAAAGGAGACAAATTCTTATAAAAATGGGCTTAAGGCCTTATATGGAAAAATCGCATCAGAAGGGTTAAAAGGGTGGACATAGATCAAAGGCCTTAAGGACCCTCGATTGGTGATCTCCGACATATCGCATCAAGGAAAGGCTTACATGAGATATTGGGACCTTGGGAGAGCTGATGAAGCAATTGTGATCAGGCTGATAATGCGATATTGTGATGGATTTTGGATCGTCGAATCGACAAAGGAAATCAACGGTTGCGATGGATTCTGAACCGTCGAATCGGAAAAGGAAATCAATGGTCGAGATTTGATCGGCGAATTGGCGATCGACAATCGGCAAATCCCCGATACAAGGGCCAATGCACATGCGATTGTGAATTGCGATAAAGCGCAGACCCGATGAGTTTATAGAGCCGATTTCATAATATTTGAAGTTTGGTTTTTGCGCCTGATAGTGTATTTCCGTGTATTTGGGTTTTTGGCCAGAACGCCATAAGATTGTGACTTGCGATAGAATGGTGGACCTGATGGGTTTATAGGCGCGATTTCATAAATTTTGAAGTCCAGAATTACGGGATTTCTGTGTATTTTCCCGTATATTGATGTTTTGGCCATATGCCTGTTGTGACTGTGATTTGTGATAGAAAGACATACTCGATGGGTTTATAGATGCGATTGCATATATTTGAATTTTGGTTAAACACTCCAGTGATGTGATTTCATCAGTTTTCATGTGTATTGCATTACGTGTTCGAACGCAGGCTTTCTGCCGGAGGAAGGCCGAACGGTTGGATTTCTGGTGCCTGCCAGTTCATTTCCTTGAGAAACTGATTCTTTTGTGAAAACACATGGTTTTCCATGATTGAGGACTATAACCAAATGGTTACAAATACAGAGAGAGCTCAATTGACGGGACTGCTGAAGGTTGCCGAGGTTCGTAGAGGCCGAAGGATAACACAGAGAGCATCATTGACAGAGGGTCACTTGGAGGTCAACCGAACCCAGAAGCTCATGAGAGCCAGAGCCAGACCCGAGAGACAAGAGCCAGAGCCAGAGCCAGAGCCGAGAGCCAAGAGCCAAATCCAGAGCCAAGAGCTAGCGCCAGAGCTAGAGACGAGAGTTGAGCACAACAAAGTTGCAGAGCTTAGAAGGCTAGAGAGCCGAAGATTTTCAGAGTGCCACCAGAGGTTGGGAGGATAGTGAAAGAGACACCAGAGGTTGGAGGCTTGGCATAAGCATAGCCACCAAAGGTTGGAGGTAGAGCCAAAGAGCCAAAGAGCTCAAAGCAGACTTCTAAGAGCCATGGGTTGTAATGAAGTTGCAGAATAACAAAGAGGTCAAATGATCAAGCTATTGCTGATGTCCAAAGTGTGCTAAAGATAGAAGAAGGCATTCCAAAGAAAGTTAAGAGAATTCTGAGGGAGTTGGTGCAAGCTAGAGCTCAAGATAGCTTAGAGCACTAATTGAAGGAGTCTAGTCCAGAGAAGCTTATATCTGTCTACAAAGTGTGCAGAGCCAGGGGTAAGATGGTATTATAAACCCATCGGTTCAATTGTAAACCAATGGAGTTGAGTGTGGATCTTGTAAAAGAAAGATTACCATAATCTCAAAGAGTCTAGTCGAGTTGATTAGAGCTCAAGGAAACGTAGCCCAAGATATTAGGGTGAACTCAATATTATATTGTTGTCTTATGTGTTTGTTTCTTTGTTGTATTATTTACTATTACATGTATTTAAATATCAGCATAAGAAAATGTACATAAGCACTTGAACAGTCTTAAAAGCAAACAAAGACATACACCTATTTCAAGCATTATTAATTTCACAATTAGTTAATCATAAGATCTTGGAAATATTTAAGCTTTTTAGTGGTAAAGGTTCTTGTGAGCTTGAAAAGAATCCTTTAATGCCCCATTTCAAATCAATCCAAAGAGGATGAAGAAAATTGTGCCTTAGCGAGTAAGGCGAAGAAAGGGAAGGAGAAGGATTTTCATCCCAAATAAAGTTCTTCCTATGGTGGGAAGAAGTTTGACAAATTGAAAGTGTGATTCTTTCATTGTCATGAGGTGGGCCATTTTGCTACAAATTGTCCACTGAAGAAATCCAAGATGGGATCCAAGGAAGGATATGAAGGTGAGGCATTGGCCTCACAGTTCGAGTTGGATTTCACCCTCTTCACATGCATGGTTTCATCCATGGTGAGATGTGGTTAGTTTCATGAAAATGGAGCTTCTTTCCACATGACCGACGACAAGAGTTTGTTCAGTACCTTGGAGGAGAAAGATCTCTAGATACTCATAGCGATGGGTAATGATGAAAAGTATAGTTTCTTAGGTGTAGGCACGGTTGTTTTTCAGAGGGAGCATGGAGCTCGCATTACCTTGACCGATGTCAAGTATGTACCAGGATTGAGGAAAAATTTGGTGTCAATTGCAATGCTGGAAGACAAAGGCTATGATGTAGTCTTCAGTAAGGGAAGGTTTTCCTTAGACACATCACCACTAGACAAGTGAAGCAGATTGGTTCACGAGTCAAGAAACTGTATGCTCTTAAGGTTCAAGATGCATGATAAGCCTTGAGGAGCAAGGAAACTGATGGAGACTTGGTGTTTGAGAGGGAGAGTACATTACCTCTCAACATGTAGTGCCAAACAAAGTCTCATAAAATTATGGAGGAGCCACTATTAGTGAAGCAACTTCAGGAGGTTTTGAAGCAGCCACAACTGGGGAAGCCAAGAGGAGACCGAGTGGAGGCATCCACTCATGCAGAGACCTCCGGTAGGGGGAAATTTCGAGCCATGTTGGCAAAGGGATCAAATGCATCCATACCTCTAGGTAATAGGAGGGCCGATGTGGAGTGATTGTCCCAAGAAGGCTGAAATAGGGGTAGGATCCTTGAGGTACCCAACCTCTTTGATTAGACCTTGCTACGAGAGCCCTACTGAGGAGTAATAGGATTGGTTGAGTGGGTAGAGATAGATGCAGATGGAGTGGCAGAGAGAGCTACAGTGAAGGAGTCCCAAGACTGTGTAAAGCTAGCAAGTTGTAGCAATGCGAGAGACACAAGAGTGTTGCACCAGGGCAGGATGACACAGAGAGGTGTGCAATGGTGCAAGATGCATGGAGTGTTTTAGTAGCTCAGAGGTCAAAGTGGGAGCACTTGTCAGCGGCAAAGGGAGCTTCAGCATCAGAGGATGTTTCTAGCCCAACAGGGAGGTTAGTTGGGAGATTTTTTTGTTTCTAGAGTTGCTGGAGCAGCAATACTTGGGGGAAGTGTTGCATGTAGAACATTCCAAAGGTTCAGGATCAAGTTTGATTTGAATGCCTTTCTTTTTGAGAGGGAGTGTTGAAAATAGTAACAAGAAATGCTAAAAATAGCATTGCTATAAATAACAGTTCAGGTACCAATGTTGGACATAGCAGCAAGGAATGAAAAATGGATGTGCTAAAAATAGAAATGTTATAATAGCATTTCGGGATGGATTCCAATTTTAGTTAGTCCATGAACTAAAATTGAGAAGTAAAATTCGAATTTGATCTTAGCAACCGTTTGTAAAATAATTAATTCATTCATCTTGAGTTAATTAGTTGTAGGAAATCAAACATGAAGTCTATCTAAAGACATGCAACAGTTTCTCCATTGATTGAGGAATTTATCCCTTAGTTAGGGAGATGAGGATGAGTCGTACTTTGAGTTGTAATTAGTTAGCTCAATTAACTGAGTTAAGTCCAGTTAGATTAGTTCCAACAGTTTGTGGAATTAATTGTGATTTCAGTTAGTTAATGCTTGCATGCATGTAACCGTCGCTCTCTAGATAACTGAATATTCTCTGATAAATAACTCATGCATGTCAATTCAGTCATATATCCAGCTGAGATCAGAGGAAGGGACAATGTACTATCAGTTGGAGGATTTTTCCTATATAAACTCATCCATGCAGAAGGAATTATCTCCTTCAGGATTGCGCAGTTACTACTGAGCCAAGTGAGCAGTGTGAGGTGGGAATTCACACAAGTGGAAGCACTGGACCCAGCAAAAACTGTGCAAGGAAATAGGAGGCTTGGAGGGTAGAGAAGAAGGTTTGTGAGAAGACTTTGATTGTCTATGAGTAGTAGTTCGATTGTGTTGAGAGCTGGATGGCTTGTGAGCTAAAGCTTTGTGTAATTTGAACATATTTCCACTTGTATGATATTACAGAGATCAGGGTTTTAGGCTGAGACTTTCCCCAGGATTATTCTTCTGCGTTTCATGTGTATGCTTTCTCATTCTCAGTTATATGTGTTCTTATTGATCTTTCTCATATTCGATTAAGCTTCCGCAAAGTTTGTTGTAGAAATAGATCTTGTATTTTGCTTTAGTATATTGCATAATTTGTTGATCTACAGTGGGAAATTCTACAAAAATATCTTACACTAACCAAGCCTAAGCAAAAGGTTACACTAACCAAGCCTGAGCAAAATCTTGCCAATTGATCCTCATAAGCCTTTTTATCAATGATGCCTCTATTTTTCTTCATTTTCCATTATTTTCATTCAATTTCCTCCTCACATTCAACATGTGACCTTTCACCTTCCTTTTCTCCTAATTTCCATTATTTTCATAAATAAAATGCCAAAAATGCCATTTTTCCTTTCTAAATACTTTTCCATTGCCTTTGCCAATTTCCCTAACCATAATAAACTAAATGAACACCCACTAGGATTTTTTTCCGACCATTTAGCTTGGAATACGTGTCCCATGATTATGGTATTATATTTTTATATTTACATGGATTTTTTTAACCAGGGTTGTCACAAAAGTGGCTTAAATATCACAGTTGTTAGCATAGAACTGCCTAAAAGAGGCTGCGGTCATTGGGAAGCAGGTCTGTGGGAGAAACTGGAAGGTTATAGTCACTTGGAGGCCTCGTCAAGGGAGTGACTTGGGGTCTAGCTCACTGAAAAAGAAATTTATCTCAAGGGATGGACACCTAGAATGGTTGGTTAGTTCCTTGGGGTTCTGTAGCACCTGAGGGAAGTCAGTAAGGTCTTATTTTGTCAGTTCCAATTCCTTAAAGTCACCTAGGAGGTTAATTCATCTCATAGTATCCCCTAAACTCATGTTTACCTCGAGAAAGTAGGTAGATACGGGAGGAGGCAAATTATAGATTGGTATCAGAGCATGGTTCAATACTTGTACTAGATGGGCGGAATGTGATTGTTATGCATGCATGCCGGTCATGTGCAAGCGTGACAGTGGCTATGGTTGTCATGTATATGGTCGATGTCATAGTTTATGTCATCATGATGTTTTTGGTATGGTATGATGTTGATATGTTGGTTGAGATGAAATAGGAGATCTATATCATCAGAACGAGGTTGTAGTGCTGAACCTCAGGTAAGAGTAGATCATCATAAAATTTTGTATGTTAGGTATGCAAGTATGTTTGTTAATGGTTTTTAAATGTCTTTTGGCTATATGCATGCCTGTCATCCATTGTTATTATGGTTATATATACATGATAGATGTTATTTAATTAGTGTGGTCATATGCACATGAGTCAGATAGTCATGAATGGTAGTAACTCTTTGTTGTTCACATTGCAGTCATACACATGATGATTATGGCTATTGCATTTAAGATCGGGATATTATATGTATCGTGCTAATCTGGATTGGTTTGTACATATGGTTATGGTTATGATACTCAGGTATGAGTAGATATATTTGTGATATTGTGTCGTACTAATTTGGATTGATTTGTGTTGATGTGAGAGCCTCCCCTAAGATACATTAAGTTATGAGTTTGATTATGTCGTATATTTTGTGTTTAAATGTTTTAGCGTTTTGTGTCTATTTTGTCTTCTATTTGTTGTTTTATGGTTTGATTAATTGCATGATATGAGTGTGGGTCTATAAGAATGCATGAAGGAATGATCTCATTTTAAGACGGTGGTACTAACACATTATGTGCTAAGATAGTTGATATGTATTTGAGTGCAAGTAGGTGCTAGTGGAAGTATTATGAATAATGATTGTAAGTTAATTGAAAATTATGATATGGTTGTTAGTCTTGGAAAAAGGTTTATTTCAAATTAATAGACATGATGTCTTGATCTTTGGAACGCATGAATGACATGTGTGAGAAGTTGCAATGCAACATGCTTGGTATTAGCATGACAAGGTAACAATTGATTTGTTTATATAACTAATATCTGGATGATGTGATAAGGCATGATAAGACTCAATTGTAGCAAGGTAAAGGGTAAAAGGAAATAATTGGGTGAGATTTCCTTCACTATGTTTGGAGACCATAATTCCAAATGAATGAGTGCTTTGCATGAATACAAGAAGTCTTCTTAACCTTGTCTGGCATTATGTGATATGTTCTGGATTCGTGAACATGTATTTGGCAGGTATAATAGCTGGATTGTAGCTATATCTGGATTGGTCAAGAGAATTAGAGTCCCTTGAGAAATGATATGTGTACGTGTTCAGTTACAAGGTAGCGTGCTTGGCACAACAAGGTAAGGTAACCAATATATTGTTATATTTATTTATACAATGAAATTTGTGTGTTTATGACAATATGATTCAAGGGAATGCATGGAAAAAGAGACTATCATGAAATATTTAAGAAGGTTCAGGTTGAGCTTTCCTTTGGAAGCATTGGGAACCCACGGGGATTGAGTCACAGTGTTTGTTGTTAGTTTTGTGCTCTCAATTCTTTTGTGATTTTTTTATGCCTAGTGCATGGCCATGACACTTTGTTTGTGGTGTTGTATTGTGATTGGTTTTCATGGTTTTCTTCTTGTTTTCCTTCTTGTTCTTGTCTTTTATTTTTTGAGAGTCTTGTGAATTTGTTTTGGAAAGAGGAACTTAATGGAGCTCAGGGAGATCTTCATGAAATCTGATAGATAATGTTAGACCTAGATGAAGCTCGGTGCATGTATAAGGGCACCTAAAGGTACTAATATGAAAACCGTTTAGATTGGTTGGGTCCATTGGGATTAATACACGGTGGCAAGATAGTCATGAGAAAGGTAACAGGAAAGGTAAAGTGAATGGATTTGAGGCATCAAATGCCTTGGCTATGTTGGGGACTGTTGTTCTTAATGTTATGCATGTTGTGCATGGACAAAGGGAGTACTCTTAACCTTGACCTTATGATATATGGTAATTATGTTGTGATCATGATTGTGCTGATGACTATGTATGCATACATGTATGTATGTATGTCGTTGTCTAATAGGGTTGTCAGGGATCATGATTGTTTTATGCTAACATTTATATGTATGTATGTATGACATTGTCTAACAAGTTGTCAGAGATAATCCTTGTGTAGGAATGATTTCTTATGCAGGTGAATGGAATGAGAAGGTTCCTGGTATCAAGTGGGAAGAGTAGCCTGAAAGATCTATGAGGTTAGTATTATGTGGATAAGATTTTGTAACACCCTCCTCCCACATATACCCAAGTACAAGACAGTCAGGGTAAACATGCTGCGAGAGGCCACTCTGATATGATTTGACCTCCTAATTAATGTTAAGGAAGTGGAACTAAAGGAAACATGCCATATATACATCCAACGTTAGCATTAGGATCCTCAGGAACCAACCCAGTGTTTCTGCCAACCAACCCCTCGGTCCTAATGACATTTTGGACTACTTGACCTTTGGACGCTCTCATGCTATGGGCATGCCAGAGTCCAGGGACCTCTGGATGCTCTCACAGGCCTGCAAGCTAGCATTTAGGGACTCTTTTGCACATTTCTATGCCATCATCCCTGGGATTTGAGCCACTTTTCCAGGCCCGAAGCCCAGATCACTACCCAAAATTGAATCACATCTTCAAAACAGTAAAATAAAAAGGAAATGACAGTATAAATGCAATCACTTGAATGAGACCTTGACTGGACCCCTACTAGCCATGACAGATATTTCATTAAACATATCATGTATATGTAATCTATAGGTGTAGATAATAGATCTAAGCACAGGGGTCTCATACTCAGCTGAGAATCGATAAGAGACATTGATGCATCAACATATTAACTTTCATTTCATCCATTAGGTCATAGATACATTGATCATTCATTTACAAGCAAAAACGTGATGAGAGCCATACATAGCTACTGTCATAAAACACATATATAACTAGCGTAACAGCAGTAGAAATACCAATGAAATCACAGCCATATAAACCACATATAATCCAGTATAATAATTATAGAAATACATGGAGAAATAACCTCATATTGATGATACAAATCTGGGATGGGACTTCCATGTTCCACTCGAATGTAGAATGGCTGAGCCAAATCTCTCTTCAACCATTCACCCTCATGCCATATTCCAAGCACGAATGTGAGATCTCATAGAACACATCAATCCAAAATCATCCAACGCTTCCAAAGGCCATCCACCTCAACCCATCAAACAACTATTCCACCTTGTGGTCAGACATCACAATACCATCATCAAATTGGTCTCTATCCAAGCCTTTCAATACTTCCAAATCATTTTCCCAACCAAGGCTTCCAGGAGTAGTAACTCAACCCACAACTTTTACCAAGATTCCAGAGTGTTTATCCAACTAGGGCTTCTAGGCCTAGTAACTAAACCTACCAAGGGCTTCTAGAGAATTTTTCCAACTAGGGCTTTCAAGACTAGTAACTCAACCCAAGTTGTTACAGGGTTTCTAGGACTAATAACTCAACCCAAGCTAAGGAAACATGAGAACCAACCAAAAAACAAGGAAATAAATCCATAATCACCATGGCTATCCAGGAAATGGAAAGGTTAGGCAATATACTATCAATCTTGACCATCCTCCATTCCCATGACAAATCACAGTCAACAAACCACATGCATATGCCATGCCTACCAAAACTAGTAAAGAAAACATACATGCAACTCAGTACCTGTTAGTGTCGATATCTTCATCCCTCCATAAGTGATCAAAATTCTCTTGTTGCATTACATTTTAGGTGTCTCATCCGATCATCTGTATTCCATTAGGATCATGAATCATCTGATGGTAATGGAATTTTATAAACTTTTCCCACATGATCTTTACCTGCTAGCCCATTTTCAGGTCATTTATAGTCATTTTGGTCTTTACATCTGCAAAAAGTCATTTTTAGGGTTTTAGGTCTCATTAGGTCTAGGGTTTGTCCATAAGGTCTTGTAAAAGCTCAATAATGGTCAACAGGCACATGTGGAGGTAAAATAAAGTCTCAGCAACAAAAATTTCAATAATCACATGCTCAGTGATTGATTTTTCCTCAAAACTCTGTTTTGAGGAAAAACATAGTTTTTTTATGTTTTATATATAAAATTTTATGTAATTTCATTTTTTCGATATGTAATAATTTCAAGATGCAGCCCTGGTCACTTTGCCAAGCTCCAACATTCCAGCCCCTACAAAAGAATCAAAAAGTCAAAGCATTTAGTCCATCAAAGGCAAAAAAGCGACTCAAACTACCAAAACAGAGTTTTAAAACAGCAAGTGAAATACAAACATTAGGAAAGTGGGTTTTCATAAGCGAAAAATCAAAATCATTGGTATATAAAGTGTTTTCATGTCAAAGGAAGATCATTTGCATGCCAAAGGAGAAGAGAGCAAGTGCAAATCGTGTTTTCAAGCCAAAGGAGTGATTTTGCATTGAAACAGTGAAAACTTGCAGGGATGACGCACCTGGGTCAAGGCGCGACGCACTTCGCCTACGTGGTGCACACAGAAGAAAATCTGCACTAGGTTTCTAACTAGTGCGATGCACTAGAGAGGCACGACACACCTACGAGTGGGCGCAGCGCATCAGTCTTCAAGGCTCAAAATCATCCAAATCTTCCTCCAAAGCTCCCAAATCACAAATTCTTCATTTCACAAGTGAGTTGACACCCCCATATTGCCAATGT
The DNA here is from genome assembly GCA_000404065.3 of Pinus taeda. Taxonomy (NCBI): domain Eukaryota; kingdom Viridiplantae; phylum Streptophyta; class Pinopsida; order Pinales; family Pinaceae; genus Pinus; species Pinus taeda. The sequence goes on from APFE031474735.1 coordinate 140,588, forward strand.
ATGAGTTTCCATGAATGTTTATAGTGTTTCAATAGGGAAAAAATTAAACCCTAGTTCCTTGCACAATTGTATTGAGAAAACTGCATAGGGTTAACAAATTACAGTTTTTGCTGTCCTATTCACCCCTGCCATTTCACTTCCCCTCACTACCATTTCATTCACCTCTTTCTTCCTTACCTTTTTCACTCACACTTACCTATTCCCCATATCCCTAAAGCTAATAACCCTAATCCCTAATCCCACTACCCCAAACCCTAAATTGATAGCCCAAAACCCTAGACATCATTCCCCAAACCCTGCAATTTCCAATAACCCTACAAGCAGCATCCCAAACCCCCTATTCACAGTCCTTCTCATCAATCCCTGTTGTTTAGTAGCAAATACATATTGACACTATAAAATCTCTTCATACTCATCTAATAATATTCAAGGATTCGTAAACATGGAGTTAGATTCTTCTTATGACAGAAATGGGGAAACAGTCAGTGACTCCTCCAAAGAAATTCATGCAACAAGGAGACCTCACAAGGGTGGAAAACATATCCGAGAGGAGCCTACTTCACTTACTGAGTTGTTGGCTTACCCAATGTCTGTATCATCCTTCAAACATCAATCCTACTATCAATTTTGTGAGATGGTGGAAAGCGTCAAATACCATCATGAGCTGGCTAGACTATTGGTCCTCCATCTTCACAATGGTCAGGTCAATTTGGTAGGTGTGACATTCACTTTGACACCGGAATATATAGCTGAAGCAACTAGTATTTTGAATCTCGGTGAGCAATGGAATAAGAGACAACTGGTGAATAGGGAACATTATGAGCCTTATATCAAGGCTGGTTTTCAGAGGAAGATTAGTAGAGTTTTCCGTTTCAGGTACCTTCAGGACACATATGCTCCATTGATGAAGCTCATAATTAGATATTTCAGCTATGAAGGCAAACTTTCTCGCCTATATGCCTACCACATCAGATTATTAATGCATTTCACTAGGGTGAGGATGATGAACCTCCCCTATTTCATATGCTGGAATGTCGAGAAAATGACCACAATAGTGCAAAAGGAACCTCCTCATCAGCAGTATAACAACATCTATCACTTTGCACTAATCAAGATTGTGGTTTTGCATCAGCTTAGTTTAATGAATGTTTCATGGGAGGATTTCATTTCATATGAGGTATTCATAGGTTCTCAAGTACCCCCATCAGTTTTTCATGAGGCAGGAGAGCATTCACATCAGCAAGAGGTGCATGAGACTCAAACCACCAGTGTGCTAGTGTTTTTCACTTACCAAAAGGGAACAAGGAGATTGTTTGCAGCAGCAAAACGAGTACTATCTCCACCCGGGGTGGAAGGGGTCTCATTTCCTTCAACAACAAAGCAAGTAAAGGACAAGGGTAATCAGCCATTGCATGATGAGGGGTCTTTAGAAGGTCAAGAGAGAGATTTCATTCTCATTCAAGATGATGACACCGATTTGAGCTCCCAAAGCTCAAAGATCAAGGAGATCATTCAAGAACATCAAGCTGACATTCGTGACTTGCCTCTCAACCTAGAAAGAGCCAAGTGGATAATCAACTATTTGGAGCAAAAGAACAAATAGTTAGAGGATCAGCAAACCATCATGGAGCTCTAAAACATAAGAGAAAACCGGCAAGCTACCAAAAGGAGGAAAGTCAAGTTGATACCACTTGAACAAGAAATTGAAGCTGATAGTGAATCTTGGCTTGAGAAGGAAAATATGCACTTGGAAGATGCTAGAGAAGGCCAAGAAAGAAAAACAGATGTTGAGGCACATGGCCTATCACTATTTGGCGAGAAACAAAGTTTGCAAAGCAAGTATTAGGATTTTGAAGGCCAAGTTGAGGAAAGCTTTGAGGAAGATGAAAGAGCAAGATAAGCTCAAGATTTTGGCTGAGGCTTCCTTATCCCAACATAGAACTTGATGTAGGACACTCATCCCAAATTCCAAGAAATTTAGGATACTTTTTGTCAATTTTGAAAATTTTGGAGCAAAACATAGGTTTTTCTACCTGATGCGCCATGCCACCTGGCGCATGCTTTTGCTAGGGACCTCCTTTGGAGGAAAACTTAGCATTTTTGGATTCCTCGGGAAAAAAATATGACTGCCCACAAATTTCCAAGAAATTTTGTCAAGTTTTGAGCTTCCAAAAGGGTCAAAAACACCTCAAAAATGCCCTTTCTGCCCCTTTTTGACCACACAGGAAGTAGTGTTGGGAGAACTCACTTTTGGAGGGGAAAATGGACTTCAAATTCCAAAATTCTACTTGTTCTAGAAAGCAAAATAGACAGACCTTTCCAACAACCCACTTGGAGCAAATTTGGTGCATAGGAAGGCCTCCAAAATCAGTTGCAAAAAGGCGCCATGCATAGGGACAGAGGCGTGGCGCACAGGATGGAAAATTGACTTTTTTGCCCAAAAAACTCTGTTTTCTGCCTAGTTTTTCTTAATTTGACTTTTCTCCTTCTCATAGTCAAAATAATGATGTAATTTGATGTAAATGGATGGAATTTGATGTAAAAATGTTGAAAATTCACTCATGGAGGTAGATACATCATGAAAAGGTAGTTTTGAACTGAATGAATCAGTTTCCTAGGTTCTAGAGGCAAGTTGTTCCACTGCCTACTTTTTAGTTCTTAGTTTAGATTTTGGTTGAAACAGCTCCTAAACTCATGAATTGGAGCCCTAAAGCCTAGCATGAGTTGTTTTTTGTCTATATCTAGTACTTTTTTAGTCATTTGTTGAGGTTAGACTCTTGTGAAAGCTTTTGAGCAACATTGTACATTCATCTCTACAGTTTAGCAAAGGAATAGACCAGGGTTTGCAGCATTTTGTGGGATTCCTGTGGCAAGTTGATTTGGTACTATTTCTTCTTCTGTAATTCAATTTTTACATGTGTTTATGTATTCCATTCTCTCTCTCTTTTAGCTGAACTAAATGAATCAAGGATAAAGGTAGAAATCATTGAAGTTGCAGTGCTCTACCTAGGGTTTGTTTAGTTATTTATGTTTTATACTGTTTGAAGAGGATCCCTGAGACTCTCATGCTCTCTCCAACTCCTCAGCAGTCCTAAGGCTCTACTTCTCATTCAATTTAAAGTACTAAACCATTTTCCTACCTTGCCCCATAGAAACCTCTGCAGGACTGTGTCCATTCCCCATACCCAAATCTACATTTCACATTTGAGCTAGCAAAACATCATCAAATTCAATCAAAATTCTTTGAGAACATACCTAGCCTAAGATTAGTCTTTGCATCAATCATCTCAAAGCCTCATTTTCTATATTTTTCTAAGATTGAAAAGGAGAGAGCCCTCTCCCAACCTGGTAGGGCTAGCTACCAAGTTAAGCGTGGTATGATGTTACCCTAGATCTTGCCTTTTTCAGCCTGAGGTAGATTTAGGCCCTAACATATTGGCGACCATACTGGGGAGATATTATTTGTTTGTTACTGTTATTTGTTTTATAACTACAGACAGAGCCTGAAGTTATGCCAGGTAGCCTTCAAACTGCACATTGCTTTGCGAGTGCATAAGTAGATAAAAGCTGCTTCAGTCAATCTCCAGTCTAGTCTTATAAATTGAACATCTGACTTGCAAATTGCCCCAGTACATCAAATAATTCTAGACTTTTGGATGATGAGTTTAGAATTTGATAGGCTAAACAAGTTGATAATGTCCATTTGATTTTTGGGAATAATTCAACACGCTGGCTTCCAGAAGATACACCAGAGCAAAGCTAGATCCTGATCCACCTCCTGTGTATGAAAACCCAAATCTTATTCCGAGAATTCTCCACCAAGAAAGTTTTGTGATTCCTGTGTTTAGATCTTGTTCATGCCCAATTGTTTTTGAATATCTTGAAGATCTTGAGTTTGACGAACATTTTTATCTATCGTTGTTTGAAACTAAGTCTGAAAGTGTTGTTGGTTCTACTGTCCTAAATCCGAAGTTTGTCAAAGATCTTGAAACTGAAAAGGCCAATAGATCAATTAACAATTATATTTTGAATATTCAAACTTCCATTGTGGTTACAAACATTCCCGAATTCTTAGAATCCGCATCTGCAACTCTTGGTTCATCTGCTATTGCATCTAGTTTAGAAATTCCTACTGAAACTCCTTTTATTCCCACCATTCCCGTGCAACCTTCCATCTCTGATCAGAAATATGCAGTGTTTTCACCACCATCCACTCCTTCTACACCTCAAACATAAAAAATTTCTTCACCTCCTTCAACACCTCATACACCGGCGACATCAGCTGCTCCAACTCCTCCTACATCCCCAAGGCCAGTCGTAAATCCACCTCGAACAATGGCTGCTAGATATGCACCTCTCGTTCTGCCACAAAACTTGGATGCCATGCCCACCGATTATCAAAGCAAAATTCCATTGTTTGATGGTACCCCTCAAGGTATCACAGCTCAGCAACATGTTGATCGAATGGGTGATTTCTTTGATCTCCACAAGATCGATGTAGAGAATGTAACAATGAGATTGTTTGTGCAAACTTTTGGAGGTGAGGTCAGAAAGTGGTTTAGAGCATTGTCGGCTAGAATAATCAATTCATTGGAAGCACTTCAAAGACGATTTTTGGATTGCTGGGAGGTAAAGAAGAATCCTGTTCAAATTATTTCTGAATATGAAAACATTAAGAGGAATGTTGGTGAGAGTGTCCAAGATTATTGTGTTAGATTCAATTATGTTTACAATGCAATTCCTGTTGATATAAAACCATCTATGGGGCTAGCTTTGATTAAGTTTCCTAATGGTTTCAATCCTGATATGGCCTATCAATTGAGAGAAAGAGATCCGGTCACTTTGGACGACATGCATAAAATTGTAGTTAGCATTGAAGCAAATCCGCTTGCCAAGAGAGCTAGAGCAAAGGCTGAAAAGAAGGTAAGCATAAAGGAAGAAGGTTCTTCCTTAGATCATTTGCTTCGCAAGATCGAGAAGATGTTTGATAGGTTTACAATTGCTGATAAGCCTGGAACACAAGTTAGAAATCCAAACTTTCGTGATTAGCAACAACCATAATTCAGAATCAAGCAACGAGAACAAAGAGCACAAGACCAAGCAGAACAGCAGCAGGTGAAGACACCCTTACAGCAAAATTTTGTACATGGTCCAGAATCAAATGATGATTTGGAGAGGAGAATCATTTCTTTACCCCTGATGATTTGCCCATTTATATCACAGAAGATGAAGAGTATTCAGAAAGCCCAGTTGTACAAAGGGATGAAGATTTCATCTTGGCAAACGAAACAATTCTTGAAGAAGAGTCTGATGAATATCAGAGGGGATACATGAATGCTTTGACAGCCCAACAGTGACAATATTCACTCAGGAGTAGAGAGGTACCCATTAATGCAATTCAGAAGAGGAAGGAAGTGACACCGTGATCCAAATCAGATCCACAAAAGACTGTCAAGAACTTTGACTGTATCAAGTTCAACAAATCTTTAATGAAACCCAAAACAACATCAAAAAACCCCCTGAACTAGTGGCCATGGCAGCCGGCATGAAACGACGAGGACCTCAATCAAAGCGCGCTGACCGAGGCCCATGGAGACTATGCAGGAGGTCAAAACAGCCCCTGGGAGCCTTGGATTGGGAAAAGGAGGTGATTTTGATGCACGATTAATCACGCATCTCTAGGTGAACAGGAAATGGGGGATCCTTAAGCACTTGGTCACGTTGGGAGCTAGAGGACTGCGAGCAGAAAAAGGTAAAAAGCGCCATTGTACGACGGTGTGACCCACGGCCTGGAAACCGACAGTTTGATTAGGGCGCCCTTGAACGGTAAGAGGTTTTGGAGAAAGTGGAGCGATCACAATCAGCGATCGACGCGTGGCAGCGGAGGTGAGAGAAAAACCGCAGTCATCGCGCGTTAACAGTCGAGAATGTCAACCACGCTCGACGTGTGTATGACGTTGGATTTGGAGGAGCCCAGATCGGACGACTGATATTACGCCCGATGAAAGAAGCGGAACCGATAGGGAAATAAGATGCGATTTAAAAAAGGATTTGGAATCCGTTGACCGCCACGATGGAGAAAGAGCGTATTCGTGACATAACCAGAGGAATGAGCCGACAAAGCATGCTGGCACCAGTTATATGGAGACATGTGGCACTCCCTAAGCATTCATGCTGACGCCGAATAGGGAACTCCAAGCACAACTGCAGGAGGAGAATCAGTGCAGGCGGGAGAGGAACCGAATAGGCATAGGATCGACTGGTTAAAGCCATGAACAGAGACAGTCGAAAAAGGGAGAAGGATTTGGAGAAGAATCCAAGCGACCGAGAGAGACAGTGAATAGTGAACCTCGAGAGGAGGACTAAACACAGAGAACAGTCAAGCCAAGCAAAGGAGACAGAGAGTCAAGCTGACCACAGGCAGCATCGAGCACTAGAGAGCTTGAAGATTCAAGCCTTCCCAGAGAGGAATCTGTCGGGACTGAGCACCACAATTGGCTCTTTCCACTGTAGACCAAGGGTCACAAGGCTGGTAGGAAGAAAAGGAGTCTGTGAACTCTGAGTGGCTTGGGGAATCCAAGAACCACCATGCCAAGAAAAATATGCTTCAGGAGAACTCATATTAAGTCCCTGTATTGTAATTTCTCTGCTATAAGATGCAATAAAACAAGGCCACCACTGAAGCTGTAGCCCTGGAGAATAAGGTGAACTCCTTATTAAAAATTGTTTGTGTGTTTGTGTTGCTTACTGTATTTCTTTGTTGTCTTTCCATTTAAAATGTCTATGTATTGGCAATTTGACCGATCCGTTATTTCAATAACACAGAACACACACCAGCACATGAGTCTGTAATACCTTTTGTTTAATAAATCATCAACTGAGGTCACTCATATGGTGATTATCAGATCAAGTGGTATCAGAGCTCTCTAGGTTGTAAGGTAAGACAAGCTTGTGTTGGTTTAGCTGTGAATCATCACTAGATCAAAGCTCAAATTAGGAGAAGGAGAGTTGGTGGAAACTAATCCTGAAATTGGGAGAGTTTATTCTCGGAAGACAATGTCAGAAGAAGGTTCTATAGGGCTAGACCCTCAATTCATAGAAAGTTTCCTAGCTATAAAGTCTATGGTAGAAGAAATATATAGGGACTTTAGAAAGCACAAGGATGAAGATTCATCAGGCTCTAAACAAGATAAAGAAGAAGATGGTCTCATTCTCATGACCACTCAAAGGGAAAGGGAAAAGAAGAAAGCTTTCCTACACCTCCTAGTAGCCCTGTGCATAATAAGAAAGCATCTTTGATTAAGCTAGATGTCAAATTTGATTTGCCTATATATGATGGAGAGCTAAATGCTGAAAAGTTGGATAATTGGATTAGACAAATTGATGTGTATTGCAGAGTGCATAACATCAACTCAGACAAGAGAAAAATTCAGCTGGCAAGCCTATGCCTAGGAGGCACTGCCTTAGTTGGTGGGAAGGCGGAACCCAAGCTGATATTAAAAAACATGGTAAGACTATCTCTGTCTGGAGTGAATTTGTTGCTACAATCAAAAAGCAGTTCTATCCATTGGCCTACATGCAACAAGCCATGATGAGTTGGCAAACTCTTCGGTAGTTGAAAGGGCAAATTGTGCAAGGGTATACTCAAGAGTTCATAAAGAGAGCATTGATGTTGGGTATCTCATTAGACTCACCAAAGACTCTTTTGAAATACATTGGTGGTCTACACAGCTACATGAGGCATACCATCCTCATGTTTAATCCCACTAGTATAGATGAGGTATCTATACAAGCTACTCATCTAGAGGCTAGAGAAAAGAATGGAAATTCAGAAGTTGGGGAATCATCCCAACCCACTGCAAGCAAGAGCAAGGAGAAAAGAAAGTAGAAGTGGAAAGCAAGGAAGGCTAACACTGCACAGAAAGTCAAAGCTTCATGCAGTCACTGTAAAAAGGAGGGGCATTATGATGAGAACTATTGGATTCTGCATCCAAAGCAGAGACCTAAGAAGTTCAAGGGCAAGAAGAAGAAGATTGGTGCAGCTATTCAGAAAGGTTTGGGGTCAAACTCGGGAGATGAAACAATCATTGTAGCCATAGGTATCAAAGGTAAGAATTCTGAAGCATCTACTAGTAATTCTGCTCAAACTATTGTTGATGAAGAACATGAGAGAAAAATACTTGAGATTTTTCATATTCGAGTTATTTCCAAACATCAAAAGGTTGATACTTTGTTTTATAGTGGCTCACAAGTAAATTTGATTTCTGAAGAAATTGTAAAGAAATTGGGGTTAGCAAATACACCTCACAGGAAACCATACCCATTAGGATGATTGAATGATAAAGCACAACTACAAGTGACTAGACAATGCAAACTCAAGTTTTCTTTTGGGTCAACATTTGTAGATGAGGTTGAGTTAGACATAATTCCTTTGGATATATATGGAATTGTTTTAGGAAGTCCTTACTTGTATGATAGAAAGGCCATTTTCTATAGAGTTGAGAACAAGTATCTACTTGTTAAAGATGGAATCGAATACTTTGTAAGAGCTCACAAGCTCAAGAATAATTATACTCTCATAAATTCTGGGTAGATGAAAAGAATGATAAATTCATGCAAACAATTCTTACTAATGGTTGTAAAGGAAAAGAAACCTGATAAAACCAATGTATTTGAGGGCTATAATGCTCAGCAGCAAGTTGACATAGAAAACATTGTTTCAAATTATGATGTTCTGTTTCAGGAACATAAAGATCTGCCACCCAAAAAGGAAATAGTACATGATATTATTTTGCAGCAAAATGTTACATTGCCTAACATTGGGATGTACAGGTTGTCTGCTTTAGAGAATGCTGAAATCAAGAAGTAGGTGCAGGAGTTGCTCTAGAAGGGATTCATCAGGCCTAGCACATTACCATTTGGGTCACCAATCGTTTTGGTGGGAAAGAAAGATGGCTCGTGGAGAATGTGCATTGACTACCAAGCACTGAATAAGATAACAATAAAAAATCGTTATCCCCTTCCTCGTATAGATGATCTTTTAGATCAATTGAAGGAAGTTGTTTATTTCACCAAGCTGGATTTGCACAGTGGATACCATCAAGTCAGAGTTGGAGAGCAAGATGCATGGAAGATTGCTTTCAAAGCAAAGCAAGGATTGTATGAGTGGTTGGTTATGCCTTTTGGCTTGACCAATGCTCCTGCTAATTTCATGAGATTAATGAATGATGTACTTAGGCCTTTTATTGATGATTTTGTTATTGTGTATCTGGATGACATTTTGATTTTTAGTAAAATGTGGGAAGAACACTTAAAGCATGTTAAGCAGACATTAGATGTTTTGAAAAGAGAAAAACTTTATGTTAACTCTCAAAATGTGAATTTGGCAAAACATCTCTAAATTATTTGGGTCATATAGTAGGGGGTGGTGAATTGAAAATAGATCCCTCTAAAGTGGCAGTGATTGTAAACTGGCCTAACCCCAAGTCTGCTATAGAAGTGAGAAGCTTCTTAGGAGCAGCACAATATTGTAGGAAGTTCAATTATATTTTTTCCTCAATTGCAGCTCCCTTACATGCTTTGACAAGATTGAACAAGGTGTTTTAGTGGGGAGGCAAACATCAGAAAGCCTTCGACACCTTGAAAGAAAAGATTAGTACAACACCTGTATTAGCACTGCCTAATCTACAAAGACCATTGAAATCCAAACAGATGCCAGTGACTATGCCATGGGAGCAGTGTTGACATAGCACAATAAACCCATATGTTATCATTCTGAGACTTTAAATCCTGCAGTAGTTAACTATCCTACATATGATAAAGAATTGTATGCATTAGTTTAGAGTGTGAAAAAGTGGAAACATTACTTAATGGGCAAAGAGACAGTAATACATACTGATCATCAACCACTTCAATATCTACACTCCCAAACTAGGTTGCAGCAATCAAGTCATTACAGAAGGACGGGTTTTCTACAACAATTTCATCTAGTCATCAGATATAAAAAGGGCATACACAACAAAGTTGCAGACATGTTATCTAGACCCATTATAAATGCATCTACTATACTTGAGCATAGTTTTGTGCTACATGAAAGTTACATTGAACCATATGCTCAAGATATAGACTTTAAAGATGCATATGCAACTTTGATTCAAGGCAAAAAGGTAGAAGAATTGGACTATCATCTGAAGGACCGACTCTTATATCATTGTGGGAAACTCTGCATTCCACAAACTGAGAGAATAAAGATAATTAGAGAGGCACAAACTTCTCTGATATTAGGTCACTTTGGGGTAAGTAAAACAATTGCACAGCTGCAAAGATTTTGTTATTGGCCGAAAATGAATGAGACAGTTTCTAGATATGTAAGAGGGTGTACTATGTGTGCTAAAAGCAAGCCCAGTGATAGAAAATTAGGCTTGTACACTCCTTTACCAGTTCCTTCTCCCCCTTGGGAAAATGTTTCCATGGATTTTGTTGGAGGACTGCCTAAATCTAGGAAAGGTCACGATTACCTATATGTGGTTGTGTATAGGTTTAGCAAAATGTGCATTTTGATACCTTGTAATAAACAGATTACAGTTGAACAAACTGCAAAATTGTTCTTTGAACATGTATGGGTTCATTTTGGATTACCCACTTGTATTGTATCTGATCGAAACACCTAATTTGTGGGGAAGTTTTGGTCAAGTGTGTGGGAACTGATGGACACCCAACTGAAGAAAACCCCAGCTTTTCATCCACAAACCGATGGCCAGACAGAAGTAGTTAATAGGACAGCGATTCAGTTACTCAAGGGATATTGCAGCAAACATCCTAAGCTTTGGGATGAACACTTGTGTTATGTGCAACATGCTTACAATAGAGAAAAACACTCTTCTACACAGAGATCTCCTTTTGAGACCTGTTTTGGTTTCATACCAAGGTCTCCTTTGGATTTTGTCTTTGGTAAAGATACCACGGTTGATGGACACAGTGATGTTGACAAGGCAACTAGGTTCATTGAACAGATCTAGGAGATCCACTAGGTAGTATAGGAACAGTTGGAAAAGAGCCAAGCTAAATACAAGTCTAGGCATGACAAGCATCAGATGGAGCATAGTTTTCAAGTTGGAGACCAGGTCTGGCTGTATATCAGCAAGGACAGGATGCAAGGTGAAGGTAAAAATCCAAAGCCTATCAGGTATGGACCTTTTGGGATACTTGAGAAGATTGGTGAAAATGCTTTTCACCTTGATCTACCAGCTTACATGCACATCTACTCAGTCGTAAATGCAGATTGCTTGAGATTGTTTCAACCTTCAATGATTGAGGATCTTGAACAACAAAGTCAATTGCCTTCTATTGATGACCTGCTACCTGAATATCTTAATGAATTGCAAGAAGACACAATCTTGGACAGGAAGGTGAGGACGATGTGTAGGGGAGATGTTGAGTACCTCAAAATTGGACTCAAAGGTTCGAAGCTCAGCAGCGCAAAGTGGATTGAGATTGGACAAGTCAGACAACAGTATCCTCACTTAGTCGATGCTTGAAAGAAAACTAACTTTTGGTGGTCCAAAAGCTTTTTTAGTGGGAAGGCTGTGATCCGAATTGGATCCATAAAAGACTATCAAAGGACCATGAATGTATCAGGTTGGGACAAATCTCTAAAGATTTCTAAAACAACGATCAAACACCCTGAACTAGTGGCAATGGCAGCCAGGATGGAATGACGAGGGCCTCGGTCAAAGCATGCTAACCGAGGCCCATGGAGATTGTGTGGGAGGTCAAAGTAGTCCCTAGGAGCCACGAATCAGGAAAAGGAGGTGGATTTTGATGCGCGATTAGCGCATCACTGGGTGAACAAGGCGAAAATGGAGGAGCCTCGAGCACATGGACGCATGTTGAACTGGAGAACAGCGGACAAAAAGGAAAAATGCTAAAAAGACAAAGATGGGACCAGTGCTCTAGAAACCAGCAGTATTGATCGAGGCGCCCTCAAATGGTAAGCGGTTTTGGATGGAAGAGGATCGATCCCACTCAATGATTGTGACAAGCAAAGGTGAGAGAAAACCATCGTTGATCACACGCTATCGGTTGAGCAAGTCAACTGCGAGGGACGTGCTTATGATGTCGAATTTGGAGGCCCCAGATCAGACAGTTGAGATCGAGCCCAATGGAGGAAGCAAAATCAACGAAGGAACATGTCGCGTTTTAGAAGGATTTGGAATTCGTTTGACTGCCATGGTGGAGGAAAGACTTCATTCATGATGAAACTGAAGAAATGAACTGAAAAAGTAGGCTGGTGCTGTTTAGAGAAGGACATGTGACCACTCCCTGAGCGTTCATGCTAACACCGAACAGGGAACTCCAAGCGTAGCTGCAGAAGGTGAATTAACAAAAGCGGAAGAGGAACTAAACAGGCTTGGAATAGAATGGCTAAAAGCTGTGAACAAAGACAAAATGCACAGAGAAGTGAGAGTCAGTAAGAGAAAAAACCCCGAGAGGAGGACTGAACACTGAGAGATAGAAACCGGAGAAGAAGGCAGTAAAGAAAAAGCAGAAAGAGGATAGAGGGCTGAGCTGACCAGCAGCAACATCGAGCACCAGAGAGCTTGAGAGATTCAAGCCATCCCATAGAGGAACATGTCCGGATTGAGCACCACATTAGGCTCTTTCCACTGTAGAATAGAAGATCACAGAGCTGGTAGAAAGAAGAAGAGTCTGTGTACTCCATTGGCTTGGGGGAATCCAAGAACCACCCTGCCAAGAAAAACCTGCTTCAGGAGAACTCACGTTGAGTCCCTGTATTGTAATTATTTGCTTAAAGGCACAATAAAACAAGGCCACCACTGAAAGCTGGACTGAAGATGTAACCCTGGAGAATAGGGTGAACTCCTTATTAAAATTCTTGTGTCTTTGTGTTTGCTTACTGTATTTCTCTGCTGTCTTTCCATTTAAATGTCTTTGTTTACAATCTGATCGATCCATTGCTTAAATAACACAGAACACACACGAGGACATGAGTCTATAATACCTTTAAACAATAAATCTTTAACTGATGTCACTCATAGGGTGAATATCAGATCACTGTGAAATGTGTTTCACGGGAGTTCTTTGATCTTCCTCTTGAAGAGAAACGGAAATAGTGCCCTATGGGGCCTAGTATTCACATGTTTGAAGGCTATGGCCGCTTCTTGGACATCTCTAATGACACGGTCCTGGACTGGGTTGACGCCCTAGTTCATTATATTTCTCCAGAGTGGGCCAAAGCAGTTGAGCACTGGCCCAAAAACCCCTCCACATACCGGTACAACTCTATACACATATACATACACACTCTCTGAAAACGTGATAATGAGCTAATTGCATCAATTCTGATACATCTCTGTGTGCACTGTGAAGAGAAACATATGAAAAATACGGCGAAGAGGTAATGAGGGTTATGGAGAAGTTGTTGGCTCTTCTTTCACAAGGTTTGGGGCTGGACCCAAAGTATATCCAAACCCTCAATAAGGAATCCCTACTACAACTCAGAATCAATTATTACCCTCCTTGCCCTCAGTCAGATATGGTGAATGGGCTTAAACCCCATTCACATGGTGATATGCTCGCTGTTATGCTTGATGATGGGGTGGACGGTATCTAGGTTCGGAAAGACAAAGATTGGTTCACTGTGCCCTCTGTTCCTAGAGCTCTTATCATCAACATCGTGGACTTGTTACAGGTCAGTGAAATTCTTTCTAATATTTTTGGGACTTTAATCATTTCTCTAATTTGGACTATGTCCTTTGCTTACAATTTGAGCATATTTTTTGTAAAATGATATGGGTATTCTGTAATGGCAGATAGTTAGTAGTGGGAACACAAGAGTGTCGAGAACTAGGCATTAGCGAATACAAAGTACAGTCGCATGTCGATGGTCATGTTTTTGAGTCCACAAGAGGATGTGTTGATTGATACTGCTTTCGAACTAATGCAGCTCATCCCAGCTTGGAAAAAGCCATTAAAGCTGGGGAGTATGAAATTGATTATATGAGCAAGGATCTTCTAGGAAAAGACATTGTATATGATTTATGTATAGAACAGGCATAGGAAGTCAATGTCTAGTCCTTCAATTGCATTTTTATAGGATGTCTATCTAGCGAACTATTCAAGGTATTTGAGTGGAAACTCTAACTAAAAGATAGCTGGCCATTAAAGCTGGGGAGTATGAAACTGTGCATATAAACAAGGATCCTCAAGGAAAATCCTTCCTTGATTCTTTACGTATTGAAGAGGCACAGAAATTCCATGTCTAATCCTTCAATTGCATTTCTATAAGATGTCTATCTATAGAACTATTCAAGGTATTTGAGTGGAAACTCTAACTATAAGATAGTTGTAGGTGTTTTGAGTGAAAGATGTAATTTGCTAGCATATTATATATGCAAAATAAATATATGGGTATTTCGTTGTTTTGAGTGGGTGTTTCATTGCCACGTGGTTGGGCATTTTGAGTGGAATATCTAATCTAGAGGTATATTATATATGTTTGGAAGCCTCTATTTATTAGATATTTTGGAAACTTGGTTAAATGCTGATTTGTTTTGTTTAAAATGGTTTTTTTATTGCATATATGGATTTAGCACTCTCAAAACTCTTTGGGACACTTATGATTGTGAAGGGTTACTCATCTTACTCTGTGATTTCAATAAATCCCTACCAGATTTTAGACAAATTAAATTGGAAAATAAACCAAAAAACTTTCTAGAAGAATTAAATTAGAAAAAAAACCAGAAAACGTTTCAAAAAAATATGATAAAGTAGACACTCCCTATATGTTCTATATATATATATAATATATATATATATATATATATATATATATATATAACTAACTTTGTTGCATGTTTAGTTTATTTTTTAAATAAATAATATAACTCATTGTATGCATTCCTTTTCTTTTTGAATAAATGGATATTTTATTTTATTAAAAAATATTATTTAAAAATAAATAAATGAATGTTTTAAAAATAATAATTTAAAAATTTTTATATATATATAAATTTGATTAAATATTAATAATCAATATGTGAAATATGAAACATTAGTAAATATAAATTTCCGTGAAATATGGAAACATTACATAATATAAATTTAATTTAATGTAGAGAACTATCTAAATGAATTTTTGATCTTTAAATTTTCCAGATTAAAATGGAGTTATTTTAATTTAATTTAATTTGATTGTTTTTCTCTTTGAAATTAAAGATCAAAATGAATTTTTTCTTTTCCATGGAGTTTAGGATAGGTCTTGGATATACAGTGATTGGGTACTTTGTTAAGACACTTGTTAAGACACTCCTTGATATGAAGTCACTGGTTCAATTCCCCACCCATATCACACAATACCCCACTAAATATAAATAGAGTAAAAATACAAATGTTTGATTCCATGGCCATATAGATATTAATGTGTTATAAAGTCCATGATAGAATGTAGCCATTTTGCATTGTGCTCAATGTTATTTATTGCATTTCATTAACGTAAACATCACCAAAATTTTCTCTAACTCTTGCACATTTTAGTACCATCTTAAAGTACCTTTAACAAATTTAGATAGCCTTGCTACCTTTTAAATTTTCTTCGGCATGTACCCTACCTTCTTATGGGTCATCTCTAACAATTGGTTGTGACGATTCATCTTCTATTTTGCTTCTTCAATTATTAAATCATTCAACTCTCCTTCTGGTAATCAACAGTTTTTGGTAGTCGACATGTCTCCATTGTCAAATACCACACAGACACCCCCTCATTGATACGATCTAACTAACACAATATTGCTAACAATTTTTAATATCTCAATCCATCTCATTTGTCCAATCTTCATCCTCGAAATCAAAATATACACAATAATGGATCCTAATTTAGTCGATACACAAGTGGAATTTGTCTTCAATATTCTTTTAGTTGAATATTTTCTATTAATAACAATGTAAACTTTGAAACGGGAACTATAAACTCAAAATGAGAACTCTAGCAAAAAAACCCCCAAAAAACATCAAAAACAGTGCTAAAAACGAAAAGTGTGTCTACTGGAACGATGTTTTTATTTTTTAGGTGTCAATTTTGAACATGTTTTAAAAATGGCAGTGACTATGAAATTTTCGTACAAAATATAGCTTCAAAATGAAAGGGATGATACTGGAACAATGATTTTTTTTTTTAGGGTCAATTTTCAAAATTTTTAAAAATGCTAATAAAACCAAATTTTTATGTCTCAAACAAAGTTGTTTATGAGGAGAAAACACATTAATGTTTTTGGTAGAATATAATTTTTCTTTCCTAAGTATAAATTTAACATATTTTCAACCATAACATGCTAGATACAAAATAAATTGAAATTTTTTCAACTATAAAATTAAAAAACCATGACATTATGAACAAATTACATCACTATGAATTCAAAAGTCATTAATTTGTATATGA
>APFE031474736.1:2119-17049 GCA_000404065.3 Pinus taeda
AGACCTAGCCAAATTCCATGAAACTTTTTGTGTGATCTAGTATGGTAATATACATCGACCCTAGACACTAAGATGTGTCAGGGGCTCAATCTTCAAACCGTCACCTCGGCTTTGGGGTAAAAATGTGTGAAAAAATCCAGAGAATTATCCGCCTTTGAAAAAGAAGGGATAATTAACCGGATAAAAAAAACACTCCAAGGTGTACTCGTTTGCTGATCGAGTCCCACATCCTAGGCCTGTTACAAATTCAAGAAACATCATACTAGCATCACTTATTACAATTCCCCGCAGGGTGTGGAATCTGGGTACAAAGAAGAAAGATGATGAGAAGATAGAAGGAGAGTTAAAAAACTCTGTTGACTGATGACATCTGATGGTACAAGTATCCTCTGGATCATCCTTGGGCATGGAGTCTTCACCAAATCATCAGGTGCTACTCCAGTAGTCAACAGGCTCAATAAAAATTTGCTAACGCCAAAAAGGGTTATGTGAAAGTCATGTTTTTAAGAAAAAATCCTTACACAATAAGGGAGAGGTTGTTCCATGTAAAGGTGCAAATCAAGAAGATTGTGGTAATAATTATCTTCGATCTTCACTGTCAAAGGAACTTAATTTATGAAAAGTTGGAAAAGAACTTAGGATTGTAGAGCATTTCACACCACGAACCTTACCCTTTAGGATGGTTATAGACAATGTAGAGGGTAAAGCCACTCACTAGTATAATTTCAAATTTTGTCTTTCAAATCAATTTATGGACACGTTGGAATGTGATGTTGTGCCCTTAGATGCATGTGAAGTTGTCAATGGGAGTCCTTATCTATGGGATAAAGATGCTATCTTCTTAAGATACAAGATGTGGAGGCTGATAAAGGAAGGGAAATCCTACCTTATTAATAGTTACAAGAGAGAGAAGACATCCTTATTTTCTATTAATTGATCCAAGAGGTTGTTTAACAAGAAGAAGAAATTTGTAATGTTAATTGCAAAACAAATGAGGATAATGCTATAGAGACAAAGTTGAATGGGGGAACTGATATCATGATAATGAACCAAAAGGAATACTAGAGTCAAATTTTGTGCAAATAGGAGTCACTTTTGCAAATCCAAAAGTGTTAACACCTACAAGACCAATTGAGCATGAAATTCAACTATTACTATAATCAACACTACCAAGTCTCTCTCTAGATCATGTTAATTTTTGTAGCATTGGATGTAATCTAGCCACAAAATTTTGTGGAGAAGCTAGAATACACGAGATCTCCAAAACCCGGAAATATTTTTTGGAAATGCTTCCTAGAAATGGCTTAATTAGGTTATTAACCAATTTTTAAATATTTCCTAAGTCTAAAATTAGCGAATATGGTTAATTAATTGGAATTAATTAAGTCAAGGTGTGAATGATCTAGAAACTCACACAGATTGACTCCAAGATTATCCTAGCCATTGATTAAGTTTTAATCTTGGCCGTTGGTGCTCCAATTGTGGGTTATAACAGGAAGTCAATGTGGTGATGGAGAA
This sequence comes from Pinus taeda, assembly GCA_000404065.3. Lineage (NCBI taxonomy): Eukaryota > Viridiplantae > Streptophyta > Pinopsida > Pinales > Pinaceae > Pinus > Pinus taeda. The sequence continues at coordinate 3,638 of APFE031474736.1, forward strand.
ATTATCTAGTGCAGATACTCAGTTGCCCAAGTAGTTTGATTTTCTCAATAGCAACAACTCAGCAAAGAAGATAGATCTAGAGGGTGAGTAGCAGGTGGAAGAGGCGTGCAGCAACATTTTGGGAGGAATATTTCTAGTTCCTGGAAGAGGCTAAGGAAGGAAGGCAAAAATTTCCAGAGGGCTAGCATAAGCTCTACGCAAAGAGTGGCGCAGGGAGCTCAACACAGAGGCTAGGGAGGCAATTTCAAAGGCAAAAAATAGCTGTGTGGTGAGAAAATTCTCACGATATTTTTGCCAGTATTTTCCTCATATTAGATTTCTAGTTGGGCATATAAATTATTGTACTCAAAATTGTTGTTGAAGATTAATAATAAAACCCTCATTTATTGCACCGGTTTTCCCAAGTTGGGTTTTTCAGAGACAATTATCCAAAAATAACTGTGTCAAAATTATTGTGTGTGTGCTAGAATTTCTCAGCTTCCAGTGTTTTATTTTCTGCAGTATTTTTATGGTGAAAATTGAAGTTGTGATTTTATTCATTGTTTGTCGTGGCAAATAAACTACATAATTAAATTTCAATTAGAAGAATAATTTCTAGTAGCTGCAATAGATAAAATTCACATGGTATTAGAGCACAATTGATCATATGGAGAGCTTAAAAGTGAAAAGAAGGAATTTCACTGCTCAGTGTGGGTAGCAAGTCAAAATTCCCAAGGGGTCGCGCAATCTTTTTGCCAAGAGGCTGAATCCCTTGAGAAAGACCAATTTTTTTGAGAGAGGGGCAGAAAAATTTGATTCTTTTAGAACATGTGATTCCATAGGCAGAGGGAGCAACTCAAAGTTTCTTGATGAGCAGATCTCTAGCTGGACGCAGAGGGTTTTTGCAGCAGTTCGCTAGAGAAGAGTCAATGTCAGGGTGGAAAAGAGGAATAATACACTAAATTATTGAGCATAGCCATGGACAGAAGTAACATTCAGGAGAATTCAGATTTGTCTTCTAGATTGGAGGATGAATTTGATTTCTTAGCAAGATCAACTTCATAAGGAGTTTGGTATATAGGCAGTGGAGCATCAGCTCACATGACTAGGTTAGAGAACATTTCTCTAGCTACAAAGAGGAGCAGATGGAATTCCATATTACTATGGGAAACATAACGAAATGTATTCCAATAGGGAGAGGTACCATAGGTTTTCAAAGGGATTTCGGAGCAAGCACCAATGTTACAGATGTATTGCATGTGTGAGGATTGGGTATGAACCTGATTTCAATATTCAAGTTAAAGGATAAGGGGTGTGATATTCACTTCATAGGGTAGAAAGTGTATGTCAAACACCCAAGCTGGAAAAAGGTAAGACAGAATGGAGTTCGAAGTAATAGATTGTAGTGTGTTAATTTTTCGTATGTTCTATGCTTAAGAGCAATTTACTTCAATTTTTCTTATAAGCCCAATATCAATTTCTAGATTAGCAATCACATCAGCATGATAGTAAAATGTAGATAGAACATAAACATAAATAGTAGAAGACAAGCCAAGACAAGAGGACACAAGATGTGGCACCACCCAGGGACAAACCCCAATGTGGGGAAACCCTTGATCAAATATTCTTATATTCTTCAGTAGTTCAGCAGAGAGAGATCGTATAAATATACAAAACTGATATTTAATGACAACAACAGATAAGGCCTTGAACAAAGAAGTCAAGGTTGGTCATATAAGATAGAAACCTTCCGCTAAGTGGCTTGGTCAAACCCATCCAACATTGGCCTTCACCAGTAAGCTCAATGCATCCTGCTTGCCGTTAGGAAGATCATCCACATGGTAGCAACATGTTGTTGCAATCACGATTCAATCTAGTCAACACATTGAGCCAACACTTATCCACAAAATGTTGATGTCCTCCAACAAATCTGGTTAGGGCACAATATGCGGTCCTTAACCCTCTATGTTGTCAGCAAACTAAGCCCTCTTAGAGATGCGGTCCACCTAGGAGAGTCTTCCTTTATGCCATGTTGCCTCTAATAATTATTGTCCACCTTAACGTTGTAACCTAAGCTTATTGCTATGGCTTGCATCCTAGCAAAGCAGCTAACTGTAACTGTGATCTCATCCAACAGACCCAAACAGTTACCCCAAATATCAATACCTTGCTCACTCCCAAACTCAGCCTACTGCCCAACAAACTCGACCTTGAGAGTAGACTTCTACAACGCACTGTCTCATTATGACATCAGATTTCGAACCTTTCTAATAGTCCTCAAATCATGGTTTATAATTGTTTTATTTGACATATTGTCACCTACAACACACATATATTTCCATGCTTCCTAATGCTTATGATAAGGGTCCTTCTTACTACGGCTAGGTCTCCTTCTCTGCCACATATTATGGCTACACTTTACAATGTATTAGGGCTTCCTTTTGATAATGTATTGGAGCTCCTCTTGACTGTAGATTAGGGATCCTCCTCTAGATATGTATAGGGTCTCCTTGTTGTGGAATTAGGGCCTCCCTTAACTGCGAGTTAGAGCTCCTCTTGACAACATATAGGAGCCTTCTCTTTTACACCAGCCAGGGCATACTTTTGTTGCGGATATGTCTCTCTAGACTGCGGCTAGGAAGATGTGTATTAGGCCTTCTTCTTGCTACGAATTAGGCCTCTCTTTGTTGCGGATTTAGGCCTCCCTTGACTGTGGCCAGACCTCTTCCTTAACTGCTGCTAGCGCTCTCCTTCAACTGCAGCTAAGTCTCCTCTTCACCTGCGGCTAGGGATTTCTTCATGATTGCGGCTAGGGATTTCTTGTGACTGTGGCTATGGATTCTTTTAGATCTGCAGCTAGGGCTATATCTCCTCTCTAGGGTAGCAGCAAGATCTCCTCTCTAAAACTGCGGCTAGATCTCTCACTTGACCTCTCTTTCCACCAAACTCAAACGAGTGGAGAGAGATCATGAGAGATGTGTGTAACAAATGACTTGAGGCCTCCTCTATTTAATTGCAATGTTGATGTTGAGCTAAGGGTAATTTGGTTGTTGGCCGACCTTGACAAAAGGTCAAATAATATAAATAAATTCATATCTTAATAAATACATGTCGGAATCCGATGATCTTTAGATCCATCGTACACCTCTCGAAGAGAGGAATCCATGAAAAATATCAGCTGCCATAAATAAGATGACCTACATGGAGTTTGGCCGTAGTTTCTAATTTTAGCACTCCCTCTCAACTAGGGAGAACTCCATCTGTTAATCCATCTGCCATTCTGTACCATCTTTGCCATCAATGCTCTGCTTTACACTGCTCTGCTCTGCTATGAAGAACAATAAGTGATCGAGAATGTATCATACCATTATCTGTTGACCTGAATTCAATCCCATATAAAGAGAGTGTCTCGTACCACTCTTACTGATCCCAAATCAGTTCCAAATAAAGAGAGTGTCTCATACCACTCTTACTTATCCAAAATCAGTTCCAAAATAAAGAGTGTCTCATACCACTCTTACTGATCCAAAATCAGTTCCAAATAAAGAGAGTGTTTCATACCACTCTTACTAACCCAAAGTCAGTTCCAATTGATCCCAGATCAATATCATCCTAGCATAGGGAGTACGGTAGTACACAATGCGTCCATTAGCAGTACTATGGTCGCTATACTCATTGGCTAGATGAGAGGTACTTCCCATGAGTCCCAAACTACATGGGTAGGATGTCTCAGTAGGAGAAGGATGAACCACTCAGCCTGCCTACATGTCGCCATGGGGTATCACAGGGAAAGGATGAAACACTCACCCTGTACACAACAAACCACTAGGGGAAGGCTGGACCACTCACTCTAAGGTTGTGTCTCAACAGGAGAAGGATGCACCACTTATCCTGCCTACATAGCAAACCACTAGGGGAAGGCTGAACCGCTCACCTTATGGTTTCTCATCGCTCCAAGAAGTACCCCAAGCCCCCTGGAGCTCCCAGAGCTCAATGTCTATATCATACAGGACCCTCCGGAGAGGGTCTCTCCACGACTCCTAGTCATTCTCGAAAAGTCAAGAATTTGACCTTTCCCAAGGGCTTCGTCAAATTATCGACGACCTACTCATCAGTCCCATTGTGATGAAGCCTTATTTCTCCTCGTTGTACCATATCTTGGATCAAGTGGTACCTGATGTCTATGTGCTTGGAGCGATTATGAAATACGACATTCTCTGATAATTAGATCCCACTCTAGTTGTCGCAAAGGATCATGGTGGTATCAAGCACATGTCCAAACTACTCACTGAAGAGCTTCCTCAACTAGACAGCTTCACAAGAGGCCATACTCGCATTTATGTATTCGACCTCAGTGGTGCTCAAAGCAACCTACATCTGCTTCCAGCTCATTTAGGATATCGAAGCAGAACACAAAGAGAAACAACATCCAGAAGTGCTCTTGCGATCCACCACACTATCTACCCAATCAACATCAGAATAACCATGCAACCTCACATTTTTGGTTGTGTATCTTAGTCCATGAGTGATTGTGCCCCGAAGATACCTCAGAAGATTCTTGGCACCAATCCAATGTGAGTGATAAGGCTCAACCATATATTGGCTCAACGTGTTAACTGCGAAACATATATCTAGAAGGGAGTTCACCAAGAACATCAATGCTCCTATGAGTTGATGATACTCAGAAGTTTTACTCAATTCATGTCTGGCAGCACTACCACATAACTTCTTAAAGTTAATCTCCATCAGGGTAGTCACATGCTTGCAGTCCACCATCCCAAATATTTCAAATATCTTCACAACATATTGTCCTTGAGATAGGAAAATTTCAACTAGCTTTTGCCAGACCTCCAACCCTAGGAAGTAGTGCATCAGTCCTAGGTCCTTTATCTCAAATTCGAAATCCAACTCCCTCTTATGTTTATAAATGAGAGGGTCTGTACTTGTTAGAAAGAGGTCGTCCACATAAAAGTACCAGTATGAGAGGATTATCATCTTCAACCTTAAAGTAAATTTTTGGATCGACTTCACTCCTAATGAATTCCAGCTTCATTAGATAGCTATCAATCCTCTCATACCAAGCCTAGGGTGCTTGCTTCAAACCATAGAGAGATTTCTTCAACTTGTATACATGAGATTCCTAGTCATGAACCTCAAACCCCTCGGGTTGTTCCAAATATGTGCTATTACTATTACTTGAGGGGAATGATCCCCTTGTAAGCTTTCCCTTGGTACATCCTAGACATATACCTCCATGCTCTTCTTTGAACTCGGGCATACCTGTCAACGTCTGACTCACATCGGGTAGGGCCTTATAATGAAGATGGGAAAACCTTCGGTGCCATAGTTCAGATTGTAGAGATGTGTCACAAGACATGGTCCGCAATGGACTTCCTACAATTTGATACAAAATGCCTACCTTGAACCCAAGAGTAAAAGCATCTTTAAAATTTATTTTCCAAAGACGTACCTTTCCATCGATGAATGCCACCTTGAAACCTTTATCTTCCATTGCCGAAATGGACACCAGGTTCTTCTTGAGATTAGGTACATATAGAACTTCTTGTATATGAATCGTGTTACCTTGATTCAATTTAATGGTAACATTTCCTTCACCTTTTACGGGGTAGGTGGCATCAACTCCAAGAATAATATCCAAGATTGTTTCCTTCTCTATCAGATTAGAGAGAATTTCCTTGTATGTAGTGAAGTGCCTTGAAGGACCACTATTAATAAGCCAATTTCCCAAAATGTCTGGAGGAGAGGTAGTGGAGAGGGCCAATATAAGATAATAATCATTTTTCTTATAATAAAAAAACATTTGATTCTTCGTACTCAGAGTTCCTTGCTTTCTTGGAGGGTTGACCTTGATGTCTTGCATTCCTTTCTCCTTTTCCATTGTATCTGTCATTCCTTCCACACTTAGATCCGGGATTTCCATTGAAGTGACCTTTAGAACCTGCCTTATTTCTCCTTTTTGGCATGAGTGGATAAAGAAGAGGGGTTGCCTCTATTAGAAGTCATTTTCTTGCTCCACCATTCTTGTTTCTTCCAATGTCAGATCAAAAGATATCTTCCATCTGTGATAGTGAGACCTTTCACGGAGATTGTCTTCAGCCAGGAAGTGGGATGAGGAACTCACTGAGCCTTTTGTCCTTTCCAACTATCTTCGGTGATTTCTTTGTCACTCTTTCTTGGGCTTTGTCTTCACCTCAGCTCTAATACCATGTTAAGTTTTGGTATGTTCTATGCTTTAGAGCAATTTACTTCAATTTTTCTTATAAGCCTAATATCAATTTCCATATTAGCAATCACATTAGAATGATAGTAAAATGCATATAGAAGATAAACATAAACAATAGAAGACAATCCAAGACAAGAGGACATAAGATGTGGCACCAGCTAAGGAAAAACTCCAATGTGGGGAAACCCTTGATCAAATCTTCTTATATTCTTCAATAGTTCAGCGGAGAGAGATAGTACAAATATACAAAACTGATATTTAATGACAACAGCAGATAAGGCCTTGACCAAAGAAGTCAATGCTGGTTATACAAGATAGAAATCATCCGCTAAGTGGCTTGGTCAAACCCATCCAACATTAGCCTTCAATAGTGAGCTGAATGCATCCTTCTTGTTGTTATGATGATCCTCCACATGGCAGCAACAGGCTGCTACAATCACTATTCAATCTGGTCAACACATTGAGCCAACACTTCTCCACAAAATGTTGTTGTCCAACAAATCTGGTTAGGGCACAATATGCAGTCCTTAACCCTCTATGTTGTTAGCAAACTAAGCCCTCCTAGAGTTGCGGTCCTCCTAAGAGAGTCTTCCCTTATGCCATGCTGCCTCTAGCAAGTATTGTCTGCCTTAATGCAGCAACCTAACCTGCTTGCTATGGCTTGCAGCCTAGAAAAGCAACTAACTGTAACTGTGATCTCATCCAATAGGCCCAAACAATTACCCCAAACAGCAATACCTCGCTCACTCCCAAACTTGGCCTATTGCTCAACAAACTCGGCATTGAGAGTAGACTTCTACAACGCATTGCCTCTCATTATGAAAATGGATTCCCAGCCTTGCTAATAGTCCTCAACTCATGGTTTATAACTGTTTTATTTGACACACTGTCACCTACAACACACATAGATTTCCATGGTTCCTCATGCTTATGATAAGGGTCCTTCTTACTGCGGCTAGGTCTCCTTCTCTACTACAAATTATGGCTAGGGCTTCCTTTTGATAGCGTATTTGAGCTCCACTTGGCTCTAGATTAGGGATCCTCCTATAGCTATGTATAGGGTCTCCTTATTGCAGAATTAGGGCCTCCCTTAACTATGGGTTAGAGCTCCTCTTGACAACATATAGGAGCCTTCTCTTTTACACCATCCAGGGCATTCTTTTGTTGTGGATAGGTCTCTCTAGAATGTGACTAGGAATCTGTGTATTAGGCCTTATTCTTGCTACGAATTAGGCCTCTCTTTACTGCAAATTTAGGCCTCCCTTGACTGTGGTTAGACATCTTCCTTAACTGCTACTAGGGATCTCCTTCAACTGTGTCTAAGTCTCCTCTTCACCTGCTACTAGGGATTTCATCATGACTGCGGCTAGGGATTGCTTGTGATCGTGGCTATGGATCCTTTTAGATCTGTGGCTAGGGCTAGATCTCCTCTCTAGGGTAGCAACAATAGCTCCTCTCTAAAACTGCGACTAGATCTCTCACTTGACCTCTCTTGCCACCAAACCCAAACAAGTGGAGAGAGATCATGAGAGATGTGTGTAACAAATGACTTGAGCCCTCTATTTAAATGTAACGTTGACGTTGAGATGGGGGTAGTTTGGTTGTTGGCTGACCTTGACAAAAAGTCAAATAATATAAATAAATTCATATCTCCATAAATACATGTCAGAATCGAATGATCTTTAGATCAATCCTACGTCTCTCAAAGAGAGGAATCCATGAAAAACATCAACAACCATAAATAAGATGACCCACATGGAGTTTGGCCCTAGTTGCCAATTTTAACATACTAGTGACAAATTGATTCTCCAATGGCACTAATAGGCAGTGACAGTGGGAGTGGGAAGGAGTTGAATGAGTTATGGCATAGTAGAATGAGATATCTACACCATAGAGCACTCAAGATCCTCAGATAAATGGTAACAGGGGTTTCAAAACTTGGCACAGAACACGATGATGTGTGTAGAGGATGTGTACCTGGGAATTATACTAAGGAAACATTTCCAAGAAGTGACAACAAAGATGATGGCATGTTAGGACTCATACATTCAGGTATTTGCAGCCCAATGTCCACTAGAGCTCTTAGTGGTGCCGAATATTTCGTCACCTTTATTGATGACCATTCCAGGAAAACTTGGATATACTTTTTGAAGACCAAGGATGAGGTCTTCAATCATTTCAGGGAGTTTGAAGCTCTTGTGGAGAATGTGAAAGGGAAGAAGATCAAGGTGCTTCGCTCATATAATGGTGGAGAATATATTGATAAGGGTTTCACAGATTTATGTGTGAAGGAAGGCATCAAGAGAGAATGGAAAACTCTATATAATCCACAAACGAATGGTGTATCGGAGCAGAAAAACAAAACCATTGCTGGAGCTGCAAAGGCTATGTTATATGGCCAAGATCTACCCAGATTTCTATGAGCAAAAGCATGTAACATGGCAATATACATTCAGAACATAACTCCTCATAGAGCATTCAAGAAGAAAATGCTAGAAGGAGTCTTCACAGGGAAGAAGCCAGAAGTAAGCCACTTCAGATTTTTGGCGGCATTGGTTTTTGCCACGTGCCATATGATAAATGAGCCAAATTGGATCATACTACAGAGAAGGGGTTCTTTGTTAGGTACAAGGAAACCTCAAAGGCATACAAAATCTACATTCTTAACAATAAGAAGACTGTAGTAAGGGTAGACATGAAGTTCATGGAGGACCAAGCTTTCAGGAGATCTCGTGAGATGCCTACAAGTGATCAAAATCAGTAAAAAAAGCTCCTTCAGTCCAACAGCAGGGGCAGCCAATGGGACAAGAAAGAGGACAATCACAAGGATCAAGTACTATGACTAGTACCAATATTTCCTCGGGTGCAGGAAATCTAGGGAGTTCTCAACAGATGGAGCAATGGAGACAAGATGAGGAGGAGCTAACAGAACCTCCTAAGAGTAGTGGTTGAGCCAACAAAGAGGTTCGTCAGACATTGAGAGATGCAAAGGAGTTTATTGGAACTCCTAGAACGAGCAAAAGACAACACAGATTGCCTAATAGGTACCAAGAATTGGTGGCTCAAGTTGCAGAACCTTCCAACTTTCAGGAGGTCACACAACATGAGGTGTGGGTAGATGCCATGGTAGAAGAGTATAACTCTATCATGACAAATTACGTTTGGGAGGTAGTGCCAAGGATAGAAGAAAAATTAGTTGTAGGTTCTAGATGGATCTACAAGATTGAATATGCGGAAGATGACATTGTGGAAAAGTACAAGGCTAGGTTCATGGCAAAGGGGTATGCACAAATTCAAGGGATAGATTATGAGGAGACCTTTTCCCCAATTGCCATATACACTTCTATCCAGTCAATTATATCTCTAGCAGTTCATATGGGATGGTAGATTCACCATATGGACGTCAAGGCAACCTTCTTTAACGGGGTGATAGAGGAAGAAGTGTATATAGAACAACCAGAGGGCTTTGAGACACATGAGAGGCACACTCATGTGTGCAGATTGAAGAAAGATTTATATGGACTCAAGAAATCTTCCAGGGAATTGTATGGTAGGATTGACAATTACTTGCAGCAAATGGGATTCGTCAAGAGTGACGGAGATCCCAACCTTTACTATTTGATGGTAGAGGGTGATCCACTCATTCTAGTTTTGTATGTGGATGATCTCTTTTTGAAAGGATCATTAGCACTCATAAAGGATTGTAAGAGGAACCTAATAATAGAATTTGACATGAAGGATTTGGGGTTTATGTACTATTTCCTAGGATTGGAAGTGTGGCAGAAAGATGGGGAGATCATCCTTGGGCAAGGAAGATATGCTACAAATATTCTGAAGAGGTTCAGAATGCAGGATTGTAGACCCATGTCTACGCCCATTATCACCAACTGGAAGAAGATAGATGCATTAGATGACAAGGATGTTGAACCCACCTTGTATAGACAACTTATTGGGTCTATGTTGACAGTGTTGGACCCACCAACATTCAAGGGATCACCCTGGTATGAAGTCCCAACTAGACCTCACACCATTTGGTGTGGGAGTCCCATCCGGTATGATGGCGCGGTTGCTATTGTCTTAAGGATTTGCCTCAACTCTTGCTTGTCAGCATAGGAGAGTGGTTCGCTTTGTCTTAGAGAAGTGAGGTTCACGTGCTTGGTGAGTGTAAGTGTCACTTGTGTCAATGGTTCTTTCATTGTCGAGGGAGAGGGTGAAAGTGAGTTCTAGGTCGATTTGGAGCAGTCCCAACACTACTAGGAATACACAACACAACATGACATACATAGCTTCTGGAAGAGCAGCCCACATAGATGCGACAGTCACAACATACAATGTGAGATAACACGTACATCACTCACGGAGCAGTCTGAATGAGTGCAACAGTTGTTACAACAAGCTTCATGTGAAAGGTTTGTTTGATGTCTGGGAGAGCAGTCTACATGGGCAAGACAGTGTTAACAGCATATACAACACATTTCCATTAGTAGATTATGCATCACAACAAATGAAGTAGTTCAGATGTAGAACATAGGTTAAAGAAACATGCATTACAAGTGTTAAAGAGAAACCTTACAACAAATACAATACATGTGTGAAAACGTGCTAGCCTGTTAGCAGGCTTCTAAATTAAGTGAAAGTTCCAAGACACATCGTTACATCATACATCACTAACCCCGAGTGTGGGGTGTTGGAGCCACTACTTACTCCTCAAAGAAAATATTACAAACTCTCTTAGCTATGTAGGAGGAGCTGAGGTGAAAATTCCTTTGCATGTACAAATGAGGGGGTATTTATAGCCAAGGGTGAAACTGATCCTTGTGGTTGTTTGACTACCCTCATGATCATTTGACTTCCATGACGCTTCGACTTACATGACTCTTTGTTGAACAAGTGGGTCTCTTGGACTTCCACATTACATCACATTGATTGAAAACAAGCCCATAGTGGAGATGTGGGCAACATGACTCATGACGTGACTCGACATGACTTGACATGACAATGTTGGTACATTCATGCTGCTGCTGGAGTGCGTGTCGAGTTATAGTGCTTGTTGGATAGGTAAATCCCCTCTACGGATAGAGGCGATCCCTACTAGCCCAACAGGGGTCTAGCAACAATCGAACAATGCTACACCGCAGGTTCCTAGTTGTAATTAACAAGTGGGTGAGAATAACCTACTTGGATTCCAATGCTTGTTTGTCGAAGAGATACTCCTCTCGCTCCTTCGCTCCAGCCGATCACAATTCCCCGCTATCCTCGCGGATGAACACCTGCACAAGCAAAAGAGAGAAAACACAAGCGTAAAATCTACTAACAACAACTATGTATCGGTCAGGAAAGATACAATTTGCATTAATCAATCATTGGACAAATGTAAATGGAACCATAAGAGTAGTCATCTATCTTTATTAACAAAATGTAGAGTAAGGTACAACCGAAGTCCTGACGCTGAGTCCTTCTCTAGAGGGTCCAGCCAGCATATCTTCCAAGCATTCACCTTTGAAGCAAATCTCCCAAGTCAAAGAGGTCTCTCTCTCACATACAAGCCAACAAGCTCATGACCTTCCTCAAGCTCAAAGCAATCCTCACACAACACACCAAATGCCTACAAAGAGCAGCACTAATGCACTAAGAATTCCTCAATCAAAGTCTATATGTTCCAAACTAGCTGCTCATGGGCAATGGAGGAGGCTTATAAAGGAGAAGGAGTCTCCATGAATAGGTAAAGGATGAGCTTTCCCCCAAGATAAGTGGATGGTCAGTCGAACAGACATGCCAGAGAAAGGATGGCGACCTCAAAAATGCTAACAACCAACTGGAGTCATCTGGAAGGTTGGCTGTTAGAACAAATTCGCCTAAACAGGATCAGCGCGGGTGCAAAACTGGGCTGGCGTGCTGGCATCGTAGATCTATTATAGAAGAGGTCTGGTCAGCGCTCAATGATACAAGCAGAGGGCGTGCTGTCCATGAAATTGGACCAGCGTGGGAAACACGTGTGCTTCCGCGCTGGCAGCGCAATAGTTATACTAGCCTCCGCTGGTTAGCGTGGTTATTTAACGAACAGTCGCGATGATTCAATTAACTTAGGCAAAGAGGGTTTTTTAGCCATTTTAGAGAGCATAAGTGAGGTGAATGTGGATTTATGGCACAGTAGGGAGTCTGACATGATGGCAGTGACATTTTACTGTGTAACAGATGCCCCCTAAAGCATGAAGCCCGAGAGAGTGGGAGGGGTGAAATGCTTTACAAGACTGCTGGACTGGAACACCACCAGGGAGAACCTGCAGGAAGATACAACTCATATTTCAATTACATGTAGTCTAGGCATGGGCGCAACCATCCAAAAGACATATGAAGAAAGGTTTGTGGCGTGGACGCAGCCACCCAGCCGAAGAGACCATAATGATAAGAGGTATGGTCGCAGCCATCCTTAAGAAGACTCAGGTATGGTCGTAGCCATCCATCGATGAGTCATGTAATGATATCCCACAAAATCGCAACCTGGTCCACAATGGACTAGAACCAGGGTCTTGCGCTCCATCCAAACCTGAACAAAGTACAAGTTCAAACATGTGAATATAGGTGTCGAAGTCGAACATGTTTGAACATCATCTGATTACCAACCAATGATGAAAGCTGTTAACAGACGCGAGAGGGGCCACCAATGATGAAAATGGTCCTCAAGGTACTATAGGTACAATCCACGCCATGTGAATGAATGAGCCGGTGTCGAACACCCGCGAAATCATCTGATCGGAGGCCAATGATGAAAACCTCGCATCGAACACGAAGAACCTGCCATTGAGGCATGCAGGCTCCAAGGTACCTGAGGGGAGTCTCTAGGTCACTCCTGGATAATGAGCTGAAGTCGACAGGAAGTGATCTTTATCGAAGTTGGGCCATAGTGTTTCCCACATCATCGACGCGAGACGGGAAAAGAGACAAACTCGTTTCGTGTGAAATATCAGAGGGAGGTTATACTTGCAGAGGCCAACTTCTCTTGAACATATCGACGGCACAATGACGGATTTGGCAGTATTTGGGGGTGATCCAGATTTAAACAGGAACGCAATAAAATACAGAGATAACCATATACACAAAGATGCAGCGGAAATAATACTTCATTTCATTAATGGAAAATACTGAAATATGCTTACAACCGGAAATAGAAATAAACCAGCTAGGGCTA
>APFE031474740.1:0-11724 GCA_000404065.3 Pinus taeda
TCCAAGGTATTTGAGACTCCCAAAGGCCTCCCACCTATTTGTGATCATGATCATGCTATTCATTTTCCAGGAAGTGTTCCTCCAAACATCAGGCCTTACAGATATCCCTTTGCACAAAAGAGTGAAATTGAACATATGGTTGTAGAAATGCTAGAGGTTGGTATAATTCAACCTAGTCAAAGTTCTTTCTCTGCTCCAGTAGTATTGGTTCACAAGAAGGATGGATCATGGTGCAGGTGTTTGGATTATAGAGAGCTCAACAAGCTCACTATTAAAGATAAATTTCCCATTCCTCTCATTGATGAATTATTTGATGAATTGCATGGAGAAGTTTACTTCAGCATGTTGGACCTTCATGTAGGATATCATCAAATCAGAATGAAGACTGAAGACATTCCAAAAACAACATTTATAACTCATGAGGATCATTATGAATTTTTGGTCATGCCTTTTGGCCTTACCAATGCACCTTCTACATTCCAAGGTTTTATGAATTTCATTTTCAAACCTTTCCTTAGAAAATTGGTGTTAGTATTTTTTTATGCTATACTAATCTACAACAAGTCTTGGAAGGATGATGTTCAACATGTTGATAGAGTGCTCAGACTATTGGATGAGAAACAATTATATACAAAAACCTCCAAATGTTTCTTTGGAGTAGAAGAGGTGGAATACTTGGGTCATATTGTATCTCTTGAAGGTGTTAAGGTAGACACTCAACAACAAAAAGTCCTCCAACTCTTAAAGGATAACCTCACTTTGGCACAGTGAAAGAAGTTTTGATATAGGCGACTAGGTATTTTTATGAATGCAACCATACAAGCAAATATCCCTTAAGCAAGCTAAGAAGGATAATAAATTATCACCAAAGTACTATGGTCTTTACAAGGCGCTGCAAATGCTTGGTACTATGGAATGCAAATTGGAGCTTCTTGCATCTTCCCAAGTGCCCCCAGTTTTCCATGTTTCATGCTTAAAGAAGTTTATAAGTGAAAAGCTCCCAATTCAAACAATATTGTTGGAACTTGATGAGGAAGGAAAAATCATATTGGAACCTGAAGTAGTCATGGAAACAAGAACCTAAAATCTATGAAATCAATCAATATCATAGTATCTCATCAAGTGGAAGAACTTACCTACTGAAGATTCCAACTGGGAGAACAATAATTTTATACAGAAGCATCTAGAACTACTCAAGAGTTGAGAACAATACTTTTTGAAGGAGAGGGGCATGTTAGGTCCCTATACTACTAGTGTAACCCCTTATTATTATTAGTACAACCCCCTTATTATATTGTTGTACCCATGTAGTCCCCATATTGTTATTATTGTGTCCCATAGAATCCCACTATTGTTATTATTGTGCCCTTACATTATTATTGTTATGTCAGCTCTGATTATATTATGACCCCTTAGACTCGTATATATAGAAAGGAGGTCTTGTCATTTGAATCATCCAAGGATTGTTCATTTCTGTAATGTAAAGGAGGTTTCCCCCTCGAAGAAGCTTATTTCTAAGGCATTTATCTCTCTTTTCTATCTTTTTGTGAGCTGGTTTCATAACACACCCGACTCTCTATGTGTTAGAACCGTTCATGCACCTACCTTGGCTTGCCGCAACTATCACACCCTCGCTACCAACAGGGACATCTTACTTTCCTCTGTGCAAAACAATAGTCAAGGCATTATTGTATGACCCACTGTTGAGACTCCTACACCAAATAGTCTGGAGTCTGATTGGGACTTCTTACCGGGTAGATCCTCTGACATGTTGGTGGGTCCAATAGTATCAACAGAGCCCTAGAGGATAGGATTCCTCAATAAGATCAGGTTGTATCATGCACCAATGAGAGGGTTAGAGCCCTAGAGGTTGGCACCACATAGAGACAAGGTTGGAGCCTTGGGAAGGTAAGGTTGGAGTCATTTCTTGGCAAAGTACACGTTGGAGCCTGGTGGATTGGAGATTGTTTTCTTCATCTAAGGTTGGAGACCTAATTATAATTGTACTCAATTTATTGTAAAAGGACGACTAGAGTTCTCGATATATTTTATTAATATAATCATTTATTTTATTGTTCATTTTGTTTTCAATTTATAAGTGATCTAAACTAGTAAAATAACAATTGTAAAAGAAATACAGATTCACCCCCCTTCTCAGTATTTCCAACAATTGGTATCAGAGCTAGTACCTTCGGTCATAAGATTAACATGTTGAAGGTAGATCCTTACAAAGAAAAAGGAAAATCCAAGGGACAAAACCTCCAATCCTTTTAAATATGTCTCTTCCTCAACCATGAAAGAAGATAATCAAATTTGGAAAGCTCCATTGTTCAATGGAAATTTTGATATATGGAAGTCAAGAAAGAATAATTTTTTAATGGATGAAGGCTTTGAATTCTAGGAATTAGTGATTACTGAAAACATGATGGAAGAAGAATCCAAGGAATATAATGCAATAGCAATGAAGGAAATCTTGACTGGGATACAAAATCCTATAAAGACCAAAGTGGAGAAATGTTCATCGGTAAAAGGTATGTGGGAAAAACTTCAAGAGCTTCACTGAAAAGGAGAATTGACCATGACCTCTATTCATGAAGACGATGGAAAGAAAGAAGGAAACATAGAACCTATAAAGGAAGCTAAAAACAAGAATGAATACATCAATACCAAGGAATACCTAGAAGATGAAGAAATTGAAGAAGATCTCGAAGAAGATCTCAAGGAAAACCTTGTAGACTCCCTAGAAGAGATAAGCAGTTTAAAAAGGGAAAATGAGGAGCTCCAGAAGCAAGAACAAGATGGTGATCATGAACTTGACAAGACAAGGAAGGAATTTGACATTTTGAAGCTTCAAGTACAAGAAAAGGATGAGGAGCTCACCATGCTTAGGGAGGAATTTCATCAAAAACAAGAAAAGGCATCATGAATAATTCATATCCATGACAAATTAATTAGATAAAACAAAGAAAAGGGAAATGTTGATGGTGTTGGTCCTACCAACATTCAAAGGACCACTTCAGTAAGAAGTCCTAACAAGACCTCACATTGTTTGGTGTGTGAGTCCCATCTGGTATGATGGCCCGACTACTATTGTCTTAAGGATTTTCCTCAACTCTTGCTTGCCAGCACAAGGGAGTGGTTCGCTTTGTCTTTGAGAAGTGAGGTTAACATTCCTGGTGAGTGTAAGCGTACTTATGCCAATGGTTCTTTCACTGTGAGGGGAAAAGGTGAAGGTATGTTCTAGGTTAAAAGGGATTAGTCCCAACTTGGCTAGGAACACACAACACAAAGGACATACATAGCTTCCAGTAGAGCAGTCCACTCAGATGTGGTAGTCACAACATACAAGATAAGATAACATGTAAAACACTCATGGATCAATCTGAGATGAGTGCAATGGTTGTTACAACAAGGTTCATGTGAAAGGTTTGTCTGATGTCTGGTAGAGCAGTCGACACGGACGGGATGACATTAACAACATATACAACACATTTCCATTAATAGATTATGCATTGCAACAAATGAATCAGTTCATATGTAGAACACATGGTTAAAAGAAATATGCATTACAAATGTTAAAGATCGGTCTTACAACAAATACAATACATGTGTGAAAATGTGTTGGACTATTAACAGGCTCCTAAATTAAGCCAAAGTTCCAAGACACATCGTTACACCATAAATCAGTAACCCCATATGCGGGGCATTGGAGCCATTACTTACTCCTCAAAGAAAATATTACATACTCTCTCGGCTGTGTGGGAGGAGCTGAGGTGAAAAGTTTATTCATGTACAAATGAGGGGGTTATTTATAGATAGGGGTGAAACTAACCCTTGTGGTTGTTCGACTACCCTCATGACTATTCAACTTCCATGACTTTCTGAATTACATGACTCTATGTTGACAAGTGGGTCTCTTGGACTTCCATATTGATTGATAACAAGCCCATAGTGGAGATGTGGGCAACATGACTGATGACTTGACTTGACATGACTTGATAAGACAATGTTGGTACATTCGTGTTGATGATCGAGTGCATGTCGAGCTATAGTGCTGCTAAGTGATGGATGTCTTCATGGTGTATCATAGCTTCACCTCTACATGGCAAAGTGTGTGGAGTCTTTGACGATCCTTAGCTTGCTTGATGAAGCTCTAGCATGTTGTTCCTTGCTTTCATGTTGGAATGCTTGACAGGCTCACTTGTTCACGAAGGTGCATATTTGTTGCATTCATCCACTTCACATGCTTCATTCATTTGTCCATTGGTGAACCTTTCCATCTACTTATGCTCCCTTCGTTCATCTCATTCATCATCTTGACATGTTTTTGGATGTACCTGTACTTGTAGTCACTCATGATGAGACGACATCAAATCGAAAACCTCCTAGTCTACCATGACACATGATCATTCGGATGCAGGTGACTGGGAGATGTTGCAAGGCTATGATGTAGGATGATGGCTCTGGGAAACTGCTTATGAAAGCTACGCAAGAGTAAATGAGGGATAGATACCGACAATCTGAGTTGATAGTGACTGTCTGCAAGGTCTGGCTCAGTTGGGAGGAAAACTTGAGCAAATTTTAGGAAGGACAGTCTGGGCTGCAAGAGGGTAGGGTAGGCATGCTCTACGCATTTTCCAGAATGAACGGTTAGTAGGGGATGGACAACTAAATTTGAGAAATTTTCTAGAGGAACGGGTTGGGCTGCTTGAGGGGTCAGCACGCAGGGATTGCACAATTTTTCTGGGAACTGCCCGGGAGACTGGCAGACAGATCTGCATAATTCTCAAAGGGAACTACCAGTTGGCTGTTGGGGTCACTCATAGCTAAACTTGTACAATTCCTAGAGGGAACTTCCAGTTAGCTGCTGGGGTCACTGGTAGCCAAACTTGTAGAATTCCCAGAGGGAACTGCAGTTGGCTGCTTAGTCACTGGCAATAGAAACTGCGCAATTCCTGGAGGGAACAAGCAATCTATTGTTGGGAGCTGCTGGCTAGGAAAATTGCATTAAGGCCGAGAGGCTAGCCCGTTGATCGTCTCTATGTAATTTCTGAGTTGAGTTGATTGATGGGTAGCAAGAGGCCTGCTCATGAGAACTGTGCACTTTATGAGATGAACAGACGATCTATTGTCCAGGTGGTCAGCATGAGTACTGATTGAAATTCCTACGGGCAGCACAACTTGAAACAACTAGCTTGGTTCTTCTGCATTGTTCTAGTTGACAATCGATCGAGTCGAAAGAAGGATGATGGTTCGGTTTTGAGTGAGGAGTCTAGTCATTAGAACTTCAGAAAAATTGACTAAGTATGTGAACAGTTGAAAGATGCATAGGTGATCATACGGACACACACTTGCATGAATTGATGACGAAACGGCCAAACCATCTGGACACACATGTTTAGCATGACTGACCAATGGTGCAAGAAACAACCGAGGCCCTTATGATTGATCGTTCATGATTAAGACAAAGTTTGCGCGATAATGACTATGACTCTGTGTGTGAGTGTGACAGATGCCTTCATGGTGAACGCAAAAAACACATACGAAGCAAATACTTTGAGCATAACTAGAACATGGTTGCAAGCATGACTTAGACATCAACATGCAAAGACCTGGGTGCAATAAACAAGCAAGGAGAATGTAAAGACTCACATGAGCTCATGGAGTGAACCTGAGTGTGTGTAGTCATCAAGTGAAACTCTCCAAAGGAGGCTCCAAAATTGGTGCAGGCCAAAATTTTGGAGGGTGGTTGTAGCTTCTACAATACTTGGTGACATGCTGGTAGAATTCCAGCTTCTCTGTTTCGATTCATTGCTAGCACAGGGACTTGGCCTTTCAAGAAGTATTGGATCATTATGCATGTTACTTCATTTTCACCACTTACCCCATGGACATACATGTTTCACCCTTTGCAAACTCTATCAAACACAATCAAAATTTTAGCTTGGATCTCAATGTTTTGAATCCAGAAAGGGTAGTTTAGTTCGTGAGTTAAATATTTTCAAAGTATAAGTTTTTGTCTTTGGTGTTTCTCTACTACCAGCAGGCTTGGAAAGTACCCCATTGGAATCATGTAGGAATACACAAATTTCTCCACTGCCAGCGAGCCTCATCAGTACCCCAGTGGAGTTGCATGCTTCACCTCTCTATGTAGGAAGCCTTTCTCTTCTTTCGCCTTTGAATTTTTTTAAGAGGAATGTGTATATGAGCTTATTTATTTTAGGGGTGGAAGAGGGATCCTGACTTATTGAGAGTAGAAGAGGTTGTTCCTTTAGAGAAGCATGTAAGATCTCTGACATAGGTTTTCTCATTTTAGATTTTTCCCCTTCTTTGTTTCTACTAATTGGATTAGATTCAACACATCGAGAAGAAGGCTGAGCACAGGCATGGGGTTTCCTAGTGTGTACATAGGTTCACAGTTGGACCAAATCTTCCCTTACAGATGGTTCATATTTTTCATCAGGACTTCATTGGCCGAAGATTATAACCAAGCACAGAGAAAATGGACACAAGGCTGGCCAAGTGTTGCAATGTCACAAGTCTCTTCAAATTTCAGCCACATACTCTATTCAAAATCCAGAATGTAGTAGTTGGCAGCACTTATTTCCGGAAACAAAAATACTAATATGTCAAACAAACAAAATGCACGTGAACAAAAATAGCAAGTGGAATAAAACAAAGCAAAAGAAAAGATAATAAGAAAAACAAACCAAATGAAACAACAAGCAACAAGCAGACTATATACAAGGCACATGCATGGACCGACCTACATAACTAATTTTTGAGGACTTGGAGGTTTGACAAGAAGATTATGAATCCTACCATCAAGTGATTGCAAATGATAGGTGTGTGAGCCAAGTTTCTCATGAACCAGTGTTGGTCCACCGGGCTCTGCTATCGAAACCTGATGGCATTCCATAAAACCTTCAAGTAAAGAAAACACTACTGTCTCGGGTACCATGTGCAACATGGGCTCGAATGATGACAACGAGGTAATTTTTTTTTACTCTGGGAAGGGTTCAAGTTTCTGAAGTCAATGCGTAAGCGGATCTTCCCAAATTTCTTATGTGGAGGATTTAAAATAGAAAACCAAGTGTGATGACAAACTTTGCAAGTAATCTGAACACTTGAAATGTCAATCAATCAATCTAGTGGAAGGAGTACAAACAACATGTATGTGTTACATGTTCTTTGTTGTAGTGGCTTGTCTCCTCCTTTACCTATAATCTCATGTTGGATTGTTTGCATGTAGTGGGTACTCAGGTCATCATCTACTTATCCAGGCCCATCCTAGTACTGTTCGATCAAGTGGTCAACAATTGGTTGTTGCTGCAGTGTGTAACTTGTATTGAGATTAACCATCTTCGGATCATGGTGGATCCCAAAGTTTCTCTGTTTGTTCATAGTGTTGGTCTTCGTGTGTTCAACATGAGTGCTTCAACATCATTTTTTGTGACTCCGAATGTCAAACAACTTGAAATTGTGCATAGTTCCTTGTTTTGGATGGCTGAGATGCTCTCGGTCCTTGAGTCATCATGTGTTCCTGACTTATCAAGACTCATGGTCCACAATATGTCTATACATGGACCATTTGGTGTGCTAGTACTGCTCCTACTACCAATGTTTCTACTACTCCTACTATTAGAAAAACAATTTGTACAAGTTTCATTATCATCAGTTGGGTGAGGAAGGAGTCCCAACTGCTTGTCTGATGAGGTTGGGGTTTGTTGAGTGATAAAAGGTGTCTTTTTAACTCCTAATTATCTTCACATTAGTTATCAATCCAGGTAAGACTTTCTATTTCAAGAGTGTACATAGTTTGTGGTGGTTGTTTACTCAAGAGTAATGCATCTAAATTGTAGTACAATTCTTTCTAATACAAGAGTAAATGGATGCAACTTATAGGACTCTAATTACAATTAAAAGAAAGCTCAATTCATTAATGAAACGAAATCATGCATTCCTTCAAGTATCAATCAAGAATACAGTAAAAATAACTCATTTCTCTTTGAACTGATTGATTTTCCAAACACAATTTCTAATCTGAATAGTAGGGATCTCAGTCTGAGAGCGTAGACATCAGTAGTCAATACTCTTTACAGGAGAGAATTTCAAGATAGCATGTTGAACTAAATAACTGTATTGGAAACAATAATAATAGAATGCTAGAATAAATGACTAAATCTGAAATAACAATAATGGAATACTAAAGCAGATAATTAGATCAGAGATAATAACAACGTAACTCAATATTTCTGCAGCATGTAAAATAGAGTAATTTCGTTAAGTCTGGAAATACACTAGCAAAAAAATGTGATTATAATAAGTGGAAATCAAACCAAACCATCACATGGCAGAAATCATAAAAGAATGGTATAGGAACAGCAAGTGAATCAACCAAGGTCGGGCCCTTAGCCACGAGTGAACACTGCTGGATTACTTCAGTATATGAGAAGGAACAACAACTGCTTTATATATTAATCATTTCAAAATAGTTACAGCCAGTTCGTACTCTATTTCAACAACGAGAGTCGATGATCAAAGTTACAAATACAATAGTAATTCTCCAATAATATCCAATCCCCTTTCTCTTTACAATCACTACCTTTTATAATGGCCAAGTGTTAAGAAGGATAAATATTAACAGTGATACCTCAAGATCAAGAGATCCTAAGGGATTCATGCAACCTTCCATCTTCAGTTAGCTTTCCTTCCTTGCACTGATGTTGTGATTTCCTTTGTTCTTATCCATAATTGTGCACTCCATCCTTGGCTTGTTGCCTGTACGCTATTTCTTGGTTAGGGAACAACAGTTGTTCCATTTTTTCTTTTTCCTTTTCTTGGTTAGGAAACAATAGTTGTCCCATTTCATCTTTTTCCTACATGAAGAAGGACATCAATCAGTGAAATTGTGATAATATATAATTTCCCTGTTTTTACCATAATCCTTTGATATATTAACATTTTAGAATATAAAGGGGATATAACTAAAGGAAAGGATGATGAAATAAATAGCATATACATACCTTTTCCATAACTCAACACACTCCCCTACTTACCCTTTTTCATGCCCTCATGAAAACCATGTAGTTTGTGTGCAAAGAAGTCAAGGAATAGGCTGGAGAAGGAATGTCATGAAGTGGTCTGAAACCATGACTTTTAGCCAAAATTTCAAAAATGTGCTCTGTCTGCGTGCCGATGATGATAAAGTAGGATCAAGTCAATCCAGCCACAGACGCGGGAACATCAGGAACAGCACAAAGTATTTTAAGGACGGTTAATATGCACCGAATCAACAACAATAGCAGAGTAACCGAAGATAGCATGAGGAATCCGAGGAGATAGATGAAGATCATCCGTTTTGAAATAACGGAAAGAATCGATTAACCAAGGATGACAAAGATAATATATGGTTGTAACAGTATGATGTAACAAGAACCAATTTCCTATCTTTGTACAAGAAATTAAACTGTGGAACAATCTATTGTAATAGATGTCTCCTCTATAAAGAGGAGACATCTACAGTTGGAAAACTAGCACGTGATACTGAATCATTGTAATGTTGAAGGTCGGAACTTCTGTTGTAATTGAACTCTTGGCAGATGAATAAAGTTTGGTTCTGAGCTTTTTAATTTAGTAATTGTGTGCAGGGGAATCTTGTGAGAGGGACAAGGCCCACCTTATTCACAAGATTCACCCCATTCGTTTCCTGTTAAGTGTGTGATAATTCTGTATGTGTTAGCCTTGCTTCTGGTATTTTTATTTTGTTGATACGCTGTTCCTTTAATCGATTGGTGCTATGAGAAGTGTGTCACTGGTGAATAGGTTTTTGGTGTGTATTGGCGACTGATCACAGAGGTAGGTTTTGGGCGTCCTTATTCTAAGGATAGGGTCCTGGTCCTCTGTTACAAATAGCCATCATTTTTCTGCAGATTTGTTATCCCTGCTTAATTTCATTTCATTTCTGCAAAAGTTTAAAACTGTTGTAACACAGAGTAAGCATTTGATAGGAATTAGATTTGTTTTACTACAACTTTTAATTCTTTTGAATTTAAAGTACATACAGTACGTGGTCACCTTTGAGATAAAAAGACTTTCCCGGGTTGACAAATTAATGTGGTGCTCAACTGTTAATTAATAACAATTCGAGCGACCAACATTGATATGTATACCCAGGGTACGGTTGATACTGATAGGTTGGTTGCTGCGTAGCAGGACCGTATGGATATTGTCCTTGGTACGGAGGTTGATTAAATTGAGGTTGAGAAGTAACAACCGTACTTCCTACAGGCATCTGGACCGAACTCTGGACCATAGATCCAGACTGAGGTAAAGAGGTCTGAGGAGTAGATACATGAACAGTAGACACCGGAGCTGCCTATACTCCAGAAGAAGGTGGGGTAGATGGAGTAGATGTTGCAGTAGTTGCAGCAGACGTTTGAGACGGAGTACGAGGTGTACTAGGTCCAGACTGAGACACTACAGAAGGTGCAGAAGTTTGAACAGTAGGCTGGATGGGTTGCTGAGATGGACCAGCGACCAAGGGTTGTCCAGGTTGAGATGATGGCTGCACGTTCGGTTGCAAGACCTGCTAGGATTGAGATGGATCCCACACCAAATTCGTTCTGGGGTATGGACCTTGAGGATATTGAAGACCATAACCGAGTTGAGGGTAGGGTTGATAATATGATTGACTAGAAGGCGGTTGGTAACCTTGAGATGGGTACTGACCTTGGGGTTGATAACCCTTAGGCACATACTGATACTGGGGTTGACCTTGAGGTACATATTGATATTCAGGTTGATTTTGGGGTGCATATTGATACTGAGGTTGGCCTTGGGGTACATACTGATACTAAGGTTGGCCTTGGGGTACATATTGAGTCTGGGGTTGACCTTGAGGAACGTACTGTCCATTAGGTATGTACTGTCCTTGAGGTTGTCCCCCGGGCGCAAACTGAGTACCTTGAGGTTGCCCCCCAGGCATATACTGGGTACCCTGAGGTTGCCCCCCAGGCACATACTGAGTACCTTGAGGTTGCCCCCAGGTGGTAACTGGCCACCTTGAGGTTGAGAACCTGACATCATTAGAATTTCTTCTGCACTCAACGATTTAGTACCACTACTTCCAGTTAATAACTTCTGTTCGATGGGCTAAGGAGATGCTCCAGAAAAAGTACCAGAGATGGACTGATACCCAGCGGGAATAGAAGGACCGCTGTACAAATAGGCTTCCGGAGATTGAGAATACATGGATGACGAACTAGACATATTCAATGAAGGATAATGATCTCTAGATGAAGGGTGATAAAAAATGCGAGGTGGTGAAAAACTAGGTCCCGGATTTTCCAAAATATTGGTCAGTGAACGGTACCAAGCAGTGCTCCTAGGCGGACTATAAAAAGTCGATTCACACTCCCTAAGTTCTAAGATAGGTCGATTGTCTGGAAAAGGAAAGCTTTCTTCGATATTCGAAATAGCAAGCTCTTCGATTGTTATTAGTCCAGCAGGAAGATCTTGGGTAATTACGGTTTCTACCCTAGGAGAACTAGGACCACTAGGAGTCGGAGAAACAAACTCTGATATGGGAGTAGCAGAAATTTCAGATTCGGGTTCAGATACTTCAGGTTCTTCACCTATATCACTAGTAGATGCAATACTACCAGTAACTTCTGAAATTACTAACGGTTGAGAATCAGAATATTCTACCAAAGAAGGTTCTCC
>APFE031474743.1:0-11053 GCA_000404065.3 Pinus taeda
TTGGAGAATAGTTTTCTCAAAGGAATAGATTCTCTAAACTATGAATTTTCTTTCTCACCTTCTAGGATAAACTTTTAGCTGTTGAATATGTATAAAAACTAAAAAAAATTAACAAAATATATCTAAAATTACAACAACAACAAAAATAAAGGTGAAGCAAGAACCAAAAGACAATCAAAATTCTTTCTACACTTTAAACCATACCATCCAAAGTAAAGTGTGCATATTATTTTGAGAAGACTCTATTATAAATAACCATACAAAGCAAAGTGTGCATGTTATTTGAGAAGGCTATATACTGAAAATATTTAAACACGCAAATCCAATAACCAATATTTAAAAAAGACGTGTGCCAAGATTACAGAAAGTACTATATACCGAAAATTTAAATTGAAGTCTGAACATTCCAAATTTGAACGCACGCGGATAGATGACGTGGTTGCGTAGATAATCATTTCATGAAAAGAAAACCCAACTTTATATACCGAAAATTGAAATTAGTTTCAACATTCCAAATTTGAAAGCACGCGCATAGATGACGTGGTTGCATAAATAATTTCTTGAAAATCATTTTTTGAAAACAGAACCCAACTTTTTATATGAAAATTTCAAGAAAAGCATGTCATGATTTTTCGTTAAACTATGATCCACTCTTCTTTTAACGGATCACAGCTTTTTTCAGCTACATTGCTTTTTTCAGATATTAAGAATGGTCTGAAATAGATGATGTTCTCTTCTATGGTCGAAAGTTCTCTTCTCTCTATCATCTGTATTTGCTCTTCTAAAACACCCGAAAAAACACTTCCAAAATTAACACACTTCCTCTTCTACCTATCATCTCTTTGTCTGCCTTTCACGTCACAGCCTTTCATTGTTTGGGAAAAGCTGATAGGTACTTGCAGTACAATCTCCATCTTCCAATTCATACACGCTGTGATGCCGACATTCCCAAACCTCACTGTTAACTGCTTGACAGTACCTCCTTCCCTGTTTTTATCAACGACGGAAGTTGAGCGGTTGAGGAAACTGAGATGTCGATTAGCTTGAGGAAATTGAGATCTCGATTTAGTCGTATTTATCGGTGCAGACCAGCAAATCAACATTAGGTTAAGATATTGATACTACTGTTTACAGAAGCAAATGGCTTATTTCTGAAATATAGTTTAAGCATTCAAGGTTAACTGTTCATATATTTTTTCGTTGAGCACAAGTTAGGGTTCCTGCCAATTCCACTCAATAGTTCAGCCCAGATTGCCTGCAAAATTTTGTCATCGACGGCTGCGGTGTGGCACTCAAATAAACGAAGATTTGCTCAGTTGCGTGTGCATGTGTACTTACCTGGACGCTTTCAATTTTGCAGCGTCCAGGTAAATCTGTATATCAAAAAACAGGCTCAATGAAAAAACAATAACAAAAAAAATAAATCAGAAACAAATTAAAAATTACCACTATCTTAGTTTACTATTTATGTAATAGTTGAAAAACAATTTATGGGAATACAAGTGTCTGCCAATTCAATTGAAATATTTCTTTGTAAACATAAAATAATAATAAAAAATATATTTTTCATAAACAAATAAATTTTTGATATGAAAAACATAGTTTTCTAGTTGTAGACCATGATTATATATATATAAAAGAACAAAATCTACTCTTCTTCTCCTCTTCAATTGGGTGCAGGAGAATGAAAATTGATTCATCAATGGTATAATACTTTAGAAATGATGTAATTAATGAAAAAGGTATATTTATAAATTTTATTGAAGTTACTTTTTGTACATAAATAACCTTAAAATCATTAATTCCTATGGAGGATGTTGTGGGTGAATTTTTTCTACAAAATAAGAAGGAAATACATTGGAGAAATTCAAATTGTATGGGAGATTGAAAAATAGTTCCATGATCAAAACACATGTGAGAAACCATTGCCATAAAACCTAGTTTTATGATCTCCAAGGAAATCAATTTAAATAACAACTTTTTTTTGATAAATTAAGGAAATTCACTTACAAAATTACAAACTCTAAAAAAAAAGTTTAACTGAGCATTTTGTCATTATATATGCATTAATGAATGCTATAAATGTTTTCCAAAGAGTAATTTACAAGAGAAAGGTGTTGTAGAAAAGTTTAGACTTCAAGAAAAATATAAATAAATTGTTGGGTTATTCAATGAACATAAAGACAACCTGACCAACACAGTTGTCACAAATTAAAAATTAAACTATATTTTTAATTAAAGTGTATTTTTCTCCAATCATTAGATACAAAAATTGTAATAACACAATTGTAATTTTTAATTCATAAGACCAAATTTTCAGTATTTTCAAAAAAAAAAAATATTACAGTTCCCAAAAATTAAACAAAAAAATTCAGGAGGGTAAGGAGAACATGCTGGAGGTATTGGAATGTAAAGAAAATACACAAGCCTCTTTTATCACATATGACAATCATTAATCATATGAAAACATAGAAAAGGGAAAGGAGACAATTGAATACTTAAATGTGGGTTGTTCTTTGCAAATTAATCTCAATACAATGATATAAGGGACGGTGAAATAAAGATCTCATTTTAAACAAAATTAGAAGGGAGAAATGGCTACCATAAATCATTGTCCTTCAAAATTGGGGTAAAGGAAAATTAGTATCTTCTAATTTTTTTAGATCTCCCTTCAAATAAGGCTATGCTAACCTCTATGCCAAATTTTCTTATAAAATAATTTTGGGGCTACTACTAATAATGAACTATGATCCAAAAAACATTTCCATTCAAAATTTGAAACCCTTAAATTTTTCCAAGGGTTAAATTTCACTGCTAAAATTTTCCACTAAGATTACTTTTGGTTGAGATATACATGCAAAAAAAATTACTATGGATAATCACAATATAAAGTGTAATAAAGTTATAGTTTAGTTAATTTCTATGCCTTCTTAATTTATATGGCTTCCCTAGTTTGTTAATCTAATGTTAATATTTTCTTTTACCTTAAATTGAATATAAATTCGAAAATAGATATGCTTATAATTATGCTAATTGGAAAAATAGATCTTCCATAGTTATAATTTAATTATTAAGTTGATGGCATATATTTAAACCTCATGGAATATGTTGGAACATTCATAGTAATATTGGCATATTTCACCCTGAAATTTTCCACTAAGATTTCTTGTCCTTGTTGAAATATGCATGCCATTTTGTTTCTTTATAAATAATAACAATATAATTTTTGATAAAGTTCTAATTTTAGTATTTTCTTCTAATGTTAAGATCCTAGTTCTTACTTGCAAGTGGAACGGGAGCTATTCAACTTAGGCGCGCAACAGAGATCGATCCATAGCTGCCCAGTCGATAGGGATTCACGGATCGGCTGAAGTTGGAACCGCTCTCGTATGGGGGCCCTGTCCCTGATCTAACAAGGGTCGGTTTCTCCCTCAAGGAACTCAGTTATGGAACGAGGAGATGGCGCTGAACCCCATCAGAATTGTAGGCATTCAGCGCCTTGGTGGCGGCCACAGGAAAACGCCAACCTTCTGGACCACAGCTTAAGTTTGTCAAAAAGTTGGAAAACATTCCAACGGTGTCCTTGCCGGTGGAGGACACATGTAGATCATCTCTGAACCTTGCCAAAAGAGGGCTAATCGGACAGTTCACAGGGTTATGGCCCTCCTCGAAAGGAGTAGAAGAATGGGTAAAGCGCAACTGGATTCCCCTGGTCGAAGAAGGAATAAAAAGCCACTTCGTGGGAAAGGGTTTTTTAGCGTTCGTGTTCGAAAATGCAGAGGATAGGAGCCCGATCTTCAGAAATGGGCCATATTTCATGGGCCCTGAAGGGCTGTACCTGAATAAATGGTCTCCCGACTTCGACCCATCCCAAGATGTACCTAAGGCGGTGCCAGTCTGGGTGCACCTATCACATCTTCCTCTTCATTGTTGGAGCAAGAAATCGCTGCAATCCATAGGAAATGCTCTTGGAAAATACATAGATCAGGCCCCAAGGAAGGATCAATACTCTTGTGCGAGAATCTGCGTGGAGGTTGATCTAGAAATCGGGCTTCCCGAAGCCGTCAAGCTATCGGTGGCAGAATGGACGCACATTCAAGAACTAGATTACGAGAAACTTCCATTCAAATGTCGATATTGCCATGAATACGGACACTTCGCAAGATATTGTAAGAAGAAAAACGAGGAATCTACTGAGAAAGAAAAAGGAGAGCAATGGAAACAAGTTAAAAAATCAGCAAAGAATAGGCAGAGCAACAAAAACAAAGGCAAGGAGATAGGGAGGAAAACAGGACAAGAAACGGAAAGCCAGCAAAACGTTGGGAGCAAGGAAGGCACCAGCACAGTGGAGGACAAGAACCCATTCGAATCTCTCACACCACGCACAGAAACCCTGGAGAAGGAGCATGAAGATCCATCTCAGCACAAAGACGACGAAATGCAAGACCCAGGTAACACATCTAACCCGAATCCAAGCAATAGAACCTCCCCTTCATATGCAGACATAATCAAGCAGAAAAAGAAAAAGACAGAATACGTCGGCTCATCGGATGATGAAGAAAGACCATCCAAGCGAGCAGGAAGGAGATCAAACAAAGAGGTAAGGGAAGAAGAATCGAAAAAGAAAAAAACCCTAGGAAGTCAAGCTACCTTAGAAATGACTCTGGGAGAAACATCAGGCCAAGGGCATCCAAGGGAGGAGGCCCCACACCAACAAGTTGTAAATGATGAACCTGAACTTGGTATCTTGGAACTGCAGGGGTCTGGGTAATCCCAACAAGGAAAAGGCCATCAAGGATCTAATGAAAATGGAACCCATAGACGTACTCATGCTCCAAGAGACCAAAATAAAAGGGGAGACCCTTCTAAATACTAGCACCTCTAAATGGAAATTTGACTCAGGGAAGGTAATCAGTGCAAGAGGATCAGCAGGAGGGATAGGTACATTTTGGTCAAAGAACCTATTCACCCTTGGCAAAACACATGAGACTCAACATTGGATATATACAGAACTTTGGCATACAGCAGGCAAAGTCAAATTAGATTTGTTCAATATGTATGTCCCGGTGCATTATGAGGAGAAAAATGAATGCTGGAAAACTCTAATAGAATACATAGAGCAATGCAGTCCCACAAATATAATCATAGGAGGAGATCTGAATATAATCTTAGACCCAAAAGAAAAGCGAGGAGGATCCTACACAAGAGATCCCTTCCTCCTCACTGTGGAAAATCTAATCCAGTCCTGGGATTTGGTAGACTTCAAACTGGTGAAAGGAACATATACTTGGACAGACAATAGAACAGGGGAACAACACATTTCAGCAAGGTTAGATAGATTCCTCGCTAGCAGTGCTATTATGATGGATAATAGAATGGTCCTCTCCAAGATCCTACCAAAATTAACATCGGACCAGAAACCAATTCTTCTGCACATAAAGGAGGAAGAAGACCTCGGCCCCCTCTCCTTTAGATTCAGCCCTCTCTGGGCCAAAAGAGAGGGGTTTCTTGATACGGTACAAACAACTTGGAAAATAGAAATCTCAGGCTCCCCAAGCTATGTATCGAAGAAAAAAATTAAGAATACCAAAAAGTCACTCAAAGAATGGATAAAGAAAGAAGTCAACACCCCCACCAACCAGAGGAAAGAAGAAACAAGACAGCTGGAAGAAATTCAATTAGGACTGGAAGAGAAAACCATCTCAGCCATAGATCTAGACAAAGAAAAATGCGCCCAAAGGAAAGCATACAGTTCCTTTAGAAATGAGGAGGAATTCTGGCGATTAAAATCTCGTAGCCTGTGGCTCAAATCAGGAGACAGGAATACAACATATTTCCATAGACGGTACAGGGTGAGGATATCGAGAAATCACATCGCAGAAATTACTACCACCAATGGTCAGGCATGTAGAGGCTTCGAACAGATAAAGGAGGCAATAGTAAACCATTTTTAGAATCTTCTCAGTGCCGGAAAAGATGGAAGCGAGGAGGACATGGAAGAATTCCTTATCAATACACCCCAGCTAGTAAGCTTAGAAGACAACGAATCTCTAATAAGGCCAGCTTCAGAAGAAGAAATAATAAACATAGCCTGGTCCATGGAGCCAGATAAATCCCCTGGGCCCGACGGATTCTCAATTCACTTTTCTAGAATATGCTGGGAGATAATCAAAACTGATCTGATGAGAATGGTCCAGGGCTTCATGAGGAAGGCAAAAGTCGGAGGCGGCATAAACTCAACTTTTCTCGCTTTAATCCCAAAGGAAAATAATCCAGTCACCTTTGACAGATATAGACCTATATCATTATGCAATTCATCATATAAGATCTTGGCCAAGTTGATGGCAAATAGAATCAAGCCACTTCTTCAAAAATTAATTACCCCAGCTCAAGGAGGCTTTGTGAAAGGTCGACATATCCTGGACAACGTCATTCAAGTGCAGGAAGTACTGCATTTAAGTCAACTGTGCAGAGAACAAGGTATGTTAATCAAACTGGATATGTGCAATGCTTTTGAAATGGTAAATAGATCCTTTTGGTTTCAACCAGAATTTTATTGATATAATTAAAGCCTGCTTGGAAAAGATATGGATAGCGCCAATGATAAACGGAAGACCTGCAAACTCTTTTCTAGCCACAAGGGACCTAAGACAGGGGGGGCCTCTCCAAGAATAGCATCAGCTTTCAAATCCATCCTTCAGAAATTATGTAGCATAACTGGCGCTCTAGTAAGTGAAAAGAAGAGTGCAGTGTATGGCTAGAACATAGACCAACAAACAATAACGAAAATAGCAGAAGATCTGGGATACATAGGGTATGCAGAATGGGAAAGAATTAAATATCTGGGACTTCCCATAACTTTGGGCTCAAACAGGAACCACCTGTGGGACGAAATAATAGTTAAATGCAAGAAAAGGATAAAAGCGTGGGGAGGCTTCTGGTTATCTACAGGAGGCAAACTTATATTGATCAAATCTGTTCTCTCAGCGTTGGAAACATTCCAAGCGGCCCTGATGATGGTGCCCAAACACATCTCAGACGAAATTTCTAAATATATTCGCAACTTTTTGTGGAACGAGGGGCGAGGGAACAACAATAGGTTTCATTTAATCAAATGGGAAACAGTTAAAAGGCCGATGGTGGAAGGAGGCCTTCAGGTGCGTGATCCTGGGCTAGCAAACGTGGCCTTGGGATGCAAACTGTTGTGGCAATTTTGTGAGGCGCCCAACCACATGGTAAGCAAGATCCTTAAAGAGAAGTATTTTAAAAACCGATCCATAATGAGCTGCAAAATGGAAAAGCACCCCAAAGGCACGCAGGCCTAGAAGTTTTGTGTAAAAGGCATCGAATTCTTCAGAAGCGAATTATATAGAATTCCAGGCAACGGGAAGAATACGAACCTATGGAAAGATCGCGTAATGGGACATCAGCCACTAAATCAAAAAGCAGATATCGCCGAGATCAGAGCTTGGCTTCGAGCGAGAGGAATTAAAAAAATAGAGGATATAACCGAATGGGACAACAAAGGCAACTGGCTGCGATGGAAATGGCCCAGAATTCTAGAACAGCTAAAAAACCAGTTTTTTGTACTCAATGATGAAATTGTAGATTTTACACCAATTCATATTGATGAGGAGGATAACTCGGGATGGGGTAAGAAAGGAATATATACAGCAAAGCAGGGATACTATCAACTACAAAGCCTACAAGATACACCACATCAGGGATCAGTCTGGAAGCAGATTTGGGACATCCCAAAAATCAACTTTTTCTTTTGGACCTTATTCCATAACAAAATTCTCACAGGTGAAAACTTGAGCAAAAGGGGTATAGCAGGACCACACAGATGCATTTTATGTAAAAAAGAGCTAGAAACAGCAAGTCATCTGTTTATAACTTGTGAGTTTGCGAAGGAGGTATGGTCTACTTTCTTGTCCGGACTAAACATGAGTGCCCCTCTCCAAAGCACAATAACCTCCATGTTCACATCTTGGAAAGAAAACTACCCTCATCAAATTGCCAACAAATCAATTTGGAACAAGGTATGGACAACTGTGCCTAAATATGTTTGTTGGAAAATCTGGTTAGCCCGGAATGAGGCAATCTTCAACAACACTGAGCAACCAGCAATGAAAGTGGCAAAACAGGCAAAGAAGCTCCTCCTAGAAACTCTAAATCATCATACAGTAAAGGAAGATAACTCGCTAAGAAAAGAAGAAAGCGTGTGTTGGAAGACTACACAGGAAAAGGCAGACAGCAAGCACCACCATGACCAATCCACAAAGAAAGGTGGCAGATTCGAGAAACCGAAGATAATTTTTAGAAATGGATGAAATCCCAGGAAATATGCACCATTCTCTTTGACGGAGCCTCAAAAGGAAATCGAGGGAGAGCTCGAGCAAGTGGACTGATTTACTACCGGAATGGGAAAAAAGAAGAATTTAGCTGGGGCCTGGGAGTGAAAACAAACAGCCAAGCAGAAATACTTAGCCTCTGGAAAGCTTGCCAAATTGCAAGCAAAGAAAATCCAAACGAAATCTTAATAATAGGAGATTCAGAACTGCTGATAAAAACATTGGCAAAAAAGGAAAAGCTCAAGGATCCGACTCTAAACAAGCAACTATCAAGAGTGAACAGAATATTGAAAGATCTCTGCTCGGTTCAAATATACCATATTCTTAGAGGACTAAACAAGGATGCAGATAGGTTGGCAAATATAGGATGCACTCTTCAGGAATGAATGATCAGCATTAATGCAGGAAGCCCAACTAAGGCATAAATTCCCTAAGTGAAAGAGTGTTGTAATCAGCAATGGAATTGTAATGGCCGTTTAGGCAATGCCCGATCTTACTATGAATAAAAATAACCGTTTCAGTTAAAAATAAAAAAATAAAAAAAAAATGCTAGTTCTTAACTTATGGCAACACTTCTTGTTACTATAAATAACTCATGAAAATGTTCCAGTTCACATCATCCATGTAGTGATATGGGATCATACATATAATATATTAACATATTACAACATTTACCATTAAATTTTTTGTCATATTCCATGTCTTCGTCCATTCTTTGGGAAAATAGTGTCCTCCTATAGTTTTCCAAGATATTTATAATCATGTCATTTAGATGTCCATGATAGTACTTATTCAGATTACATGTCGATCGAATAAGTGATTATACTCTCCAAACAAATTGGTATTTTATTTATACCTTATTCATTTTGGGTAGTATTCCTCTATAATCTGATAATTTATCATACACTCCATATAGAGTGGCATTTACTTCTCAATTGAATAATATTTTTTTTTAATATTTCAAAAAGTATTTTTATTTTACTGATTATATTTAGGTAATTTTTAACCTTATCTTATTTAAAATTTAATTATAAACTAAAAAATATAATTTTAAAATATTAAATTTATGTAGTATGAATTAAATTTTATTTTTAACCCTAAATTTATCAAGCAACACAAAACTATTTTAATATCAGATTTAATATTCTAGGTATTTTTATTTTTTTGAAACAATAACTTTTATTTATGGAGGGGAAAATCTCATTAAAAGACGTGAATTTATATATATAGAAGTTTAGTTTGTTATAGCCAAAACATGCCAACTTTCTTATTTACTCATAATTTTCAAATGGAGTGATTTCCATGTATTTTTACTCTCCAAATTAATAAAGAACTTGGCTAAGCTATCTTTGTTCATACTTTTAATAAGGGTTTCATATTTGGAACCATGCAAATGTTTGAGTAAATGTATCTACCATCAATGTTCTCTTCTTTGAATAAAAAGTGTTTGAAGAGACGTTTTTATGCAAAGTGTTTTTGAAAATGTATGAATTTTTTTTTTGAGAATTACTACAAGATTCACTAGCGTGGTTTAGTTGGTGACATTAAGGATCATGGCTGTGTAATTTGACATAATGAATCCTTCCAATCACCTAGAAAGAACGAAAATTATGCATTTTTGGATTCAAATGAATATTTGTAGAAACAACGCATAAGGATGGATCATAGATTCTTTGGATTGTTATTGTGTATGTGAGAGTGAGAGGGGAGCTCACCCATATATGCCTCTGCAATTCATGTGATGTAATGAAGATCATAACCCATGGCCCACTGGAAGCTTGCTCTAATGATTTTAAGACCCTAGGACAAATTCCGATACATGAATGTACCCTAAGGACAAATTGAATCCATTTATATTTATCTTCTAATATTTATTTGAATCTAATTATAGCCAAGGGAAACATCCATGAAGAAGAGAAAGGCAAAAAAAGAAGCAAAAAACAATCAAAATTATCTCTAAACATAAAATCATACAAAGTAAAGTGTGCATGTTATTTTTAGAAGAAAACTCTATACTAAAAAAATTTAAACACCCAAATCCAATAACCAAAATAATATAAACTATGTTACCTCCCATATGACTTAGAAAAAGAAGTAAGCACATGAGTAACTAACTATCAAATATGTTTTCAAATCTTTAAAACCTTTAGTATTAAATAGCTTTAAAATATCTGAAATGTATTTAAATTATCAATATTAAAAAAATACATTTTTATTAGAAATTTACATATTAGCACAATTATATAAATTAAATGGTTAGCAAATGTTAATAAACAACAAACACCAAAACATTTGCTTCATAATACATCTCACTTTGCTAAAATTTAAAAAAAAATGGAATTAACTATATCATTATTATTAGTACAAGTTTAACATATATTCATTTGAGAAAGCATGGAGTAATTCTTTTATCCATAAAGATTTATATCCAATTTATTACTGAGTTTCTTAGTCTAAATAGGGTATGTTATAATACCATGGGCAAGACCCATGGCTTCCTGGAGCCCAAAAAAACATAACTCATTTCATATGAAACTTGCTCATAAGATATTTTGTTAATTAATCAATTTCACTAAATCAACAAAAAATATACAACCAACTTCCACATAAATATGAGTCTTTGATTTGTGTATACTACTAAGAAAATTATAGAATATTTAATGGTCCTACCATAAATCTAATAATAATTAATAATTAGA
>APFE031474750.1:0-19131 GCA_000404065.3 Pinus taeda
GGGGGGAATGTTGACACCTAATCCGAAACGGATGGGTGAACTGGACAGTCATCCAGAAGATGAACTGATCCGTCATATTTATGTATATAAATGTATGTTACCTAATGAATAAGATAA
The DNA here is from genome assembly GCA_000404065.3 of Pinus taeda. Taxonomy (NCBI): domain Eukaryota; kingdom Viridiplantae; phylum Streptophyta; class Pinopsida; order Pinales; family Pinaceae; genus Pinus; species Pinus taeda. Next base: position 118 of record APFE031474750.1, read on the forward strand.
TCAGTTTTCTCTCGCTCATTCATTCTGGAGTTACCCTGGCCTGACAGACTTGGCTCTTTTCTTGTTCTTATCTTGTCTTTCCCGACTCTTTTCTTGTTCTTATCTTATCTTGTCTTTCCCAGCTTTGAAGCGAATAGAAATGACCGCATCTTATCGATCTGGATCTGTTGTAATTTATTGTTGATAATTCACAGATGACAACGAAAACATTTACTGGCTTTGAAGAGAATAGAAACGATCGCAGTTTACCTCAACTCACCAATTAAATCTATAGAAACGACCGCAGTTTACCTCAACTCACAGATTGGATTTATTGTGAGTTATTATTGATAACTCAAAGACACAATAAGAACATATGGCATCAAAGAGTTGTGACCGAATTCAAGGCAACAAGAACAGGTAGCATCTAAGAAAATGGTAGTGGCAACATACAAGAAACGAAAGTTGCTTTGGATATAACAAAATAGACAGGAAGCGAGAGTTACTTTGGATATAACAAAATAGACAAAGAAGAAATGATCTGCATTTAGGAAATGAAATTTGGATAAAAATGCTTTGTATATCTAAAGTTGCCTCGGGAAACATGAAATTTCCAATAAAAAGTCGATTTGAAAACTTTGCTTAAAATTTTGGTGCAGCCAAATTGCCTATACACCTTTGGAAAAAGTTGGATGTTCCTGGTTGCTTTTAAAAGTTATGTAAATAACGCGAAGGATTGATAATTATGTTTTTAAGTTAAATTAATCATTATGTTCTCGACTTGAATGTCTTAAATATCTTCTTTCTATGCATAGGAAAGGAGTAAACTGCACTAACGTTGAGAATTTTACATAGAGGGTCATAAAGATAATTTTTTTATATAATAATATAGAAAAAAAAAATTTGGTGTTTGTAATATGAGAATATATATAAAAAGTTTTGAAAATTTTCTAGTAAAGAATTTATAAAAAATACTAGATAGCAATAAAAATACTAAACATTAATAAGTTGGTAAATTATTATTTTTTATTTTATTTTAAATATCTATTTTATGGTCATATTTGAGAGAAGTTACATATTTTTTTTTTATCTTTTATATAGACAGATAAAATTTCAAATATTAACTAGCTTGCATTTCTAAAATGAATATAATTAATAAAAAGTAAGTACATGTTTGTATGTACATATTTACTTTTTCATATCTCTTTAATATAACTATAAGACTACCATGTATATTATCAAATAATAAATTCAATCATATAATATTATCAAATAATAAATTCAATCATATAATATATGGATTTAGAAAATGGATAGATATGTAAAGCTATTAATTTTAAAAATAAAAAAATCAAACTAATTAAAAAATGTCAATCATATTTACTAATATTCGTTGTTTCAGTAGCTTATCAGGTCAAATTGTGCATCTATACATATCGATAATGTAAATAAATGTGAAAAAATGGGCTCTATATAGCTTCTAATGAGACTTCCCCACTTTAAAAATAATATAATTGTATTAATCTTAAAATCTTCTATATAAAAATAAATAAATATGAAAAAATAAATAAATACAGGTAACTCATTGAAATCCCATCGACCCTGATAGTGACCAACTAAATCAATCATAGTGTTCATAAATAACTGGTCTCACTTTCTCCTGGAACGAAGTTTGTCGAATTTTGTTATAACTTTATGTTTATAAACATCCACATTTTGGACGAATTTTGCTGTGAATTATGTTCCATTAAAATCCGGTACCATAACAAAAGGAAGGAGTGTAATGTTTCTATACTTGTATCTCGCATATACGAAAAATATATATATATTTTTCTAACTCTCAGAAGAATTTCAACCGCATTTGTGCTTGTTTTCTTTGCTTTATGGGTTCATGAATCAGATTATTAAAGACCATTGAAAGGAAATTAACACTACAATAATTGTATTGTATTGAAAATTCATCTAAGCTTATATTATTGCAGATGAAGATCAATATATACAAATCTTGCTGCGATCATATATATTTGCATGATTGCATAATAACGAATTGGATCGAAGTTTCACCATCAACTTCAATGTAAATGTCTTCGTGTCAAGCCCAACTACTTAATTTGCAAGGATAATGAAGGAAGCTACATAATTTCAATTGAAGATAGCAGAGAAAATCTAGGTCCACTCTGAAGAACAACAGCAGAAACGCAGGAATGCAAAGTCTTAGGTGACAATTGTTTATCAGAGGCACAGAGCAATACCAAAAGGAATTATCTCGGTTCCATAGAATAAGTTCCATAGGATAAGCTAGATGAAATAATTGAGATGATGGAGAATCTATATGGAATATACGATAAGTCGATCTTAGTCGACAATGACCTAACTGATTGCTTCCAGTTTCCGACTCTAAAGAGGGTGGTCTAGCAGAAGAAATCTAGAGGGAAGATGGCACAAGAACATCCAGAGTCAATGAGGAATTCACAGGATTGCAGAGGTTGACACTACTCAACTTGAGAACTTTACGAGTCTTCGGCACCCAACTGGCTGCAATGCAATGTACCAAATTACTGGCCGGCAAAATGCATGGGGGGTCCCTGTGGCTCAAAAGGGAGTACCCAATTCACGTAGACGATATTAATTATCTCACGGGGTTGTCAGCCAGAGGAAATGCGATAAACACAACATTCTAGGCAGGTGCCAAAAGAGCAAAGAAGCAGGGAGAGGAGAATTATTATGCAAAATATGGAATGGAGCGAGGCAGAAGGGGAGCAAAAATTGACATGATCAACAAATTTGACATCAGATTCACCTACTACATCAATGTAGGTAAGACCATGAGACACTTCGCGAGGAATGGATGCACTCTGAACGCAATTTTGGTTGCGGAGCACTGCTGCAATGGGGAGGTGCTCAACTAGTCTACTTTCATCTTAAACGACCTCTTTGAAGCATGTGAAGATATTTACAGGTGGAGTACCAATTTATTGTTTGGGTACATACTAATGTCCCTGGCGATGAGGATATGGCGGCCACCAAGAGGGAGGGAAATGATGCCTATCGTTGAGGGACAACCGTTAGCACTCCGATACGAACTGTGGAGAGCTTCGGGGGACCCGAGCACTAAAGAAGTTAATGAAGTAGTTTTCAAAGAATGGTATGAGATGATGTTGATTACAATCAGGTCAACACAAAGGATACCCAAACCTCTGCTAGATGAGTTTTCTAAGGAAATATGGTTTGGAGCCTCGCATGGGCACACTTACCTTTGACCACGGTGCGTCCATCTTGACACCTTCAAGATGAGGCCACATAAATTTGTTCTGACTGAAGAGGCACTCCATAGTGAAATTAAATCGTGGCCGGGGGTCACTTGTGAAATTACTGAGGGGAACTACAAATATCTGTTCGGGGGCTTGAAGCCACAGTTGCAAGAGGGAGAAGTAGGGGAAAGCACAGAAAGAGGCTAGCTAAATATGACCTTCACCCGATGTTGTTGCAAATGGAAGAGAAAATGTTCATGCTGAGGCAGACAATCACAAGTTTTGACGAGCAATCAGGTGAGGCTAACTAGCCCTTGAAATTTCAAGGTTCCACTATGTTTTAGCCAATTATTACAACTTCGTTGGTTGTGGCAATCCCCACTGGGGGTTCTCGCACCACATCCCAGCCAACAGTCCCCAAGCCCAAGATGAAAAGAGTCATTCGGAACCTAGCCATTAAAAAGTCAAGAACTACCCCGAAAATTCAAATCGTCGACCTTACTGATGAGGTCAGACAGTCAGTGTCTACATCCCCAATAGTCGAAGAAATCACCCCCCACCACCTCAACTATCCTACCTTAGTCGCGAGAATCTTCCCCTCACACGACCTCCACTTTCGCAACCCTATCATAAACCCTCCCTTCTGGCACACGACGAGAAACTATAGAAATGGAAATTGAGTTAACAGAGTAGGTTAGAGGGGCCACCTCTACCAGCAGAACCCAGTAAATGTCACTAGTGTCTCTACTCTTTGGGTCGGACCCACTCCACGAGAAAGGACCAACCACAATTATTTCACAGGAGGGAGGGGATGAACCGTACCAATCACTTTTTCCTATAAATTTCTTGGTGTTCCCTAACCCTAATATCGTTCCTCCCACTCCCCAATTTACTCCACAGTCACAACCCATTCATTCGTCCACCTCCCACTCCGAGAAATCCATAATTAGCGGCCTACCAATACAGCAAAATTTTCCAGAACAAAGCACAATGCAAGTCAACACCCTGCAGCACTGGTCTTCAGCACAATTGTTTGCATTTATCCAACAAGCAGTGCAAAGGGCCGAGAAGATACATGATGATCTAGCCAAAGAGCACGAGAAACAAAGACATCAACTGCAGGAGGTGACAGAGGAGAGAGATCAACTACGACGAGCAAATAGAGATTTGCAAGCGCAGGTTGATGAGGTAACGGAGAAATTATGGTCATTATGGCTGAAAACCATGGATGCAAACATAAAAGCTCCAGAGGATATTACAACTTGCACATTGGTGAGCTGCTGCGACGATATCCAAGCAGCATGTTCAAATCTGGTAGAAACCAATGCTGATATGAGGAAGAAATTGGAGATAGGAAGATCAACGCTACTAGACCCAGTCGAGATATATGTGAGGACAATCGAGGGCAAGATCAACGAGGTAGAAGCCAAGAAGAAAGCGCTTGCTGATGCACTAGCAGACGGGTATTTCTCGATGAAAAAAGTTCACCACTGGTCGGGAAGCCTGGCATTGAAAAATCATTTAGTGTACCCTATGAGAGAGGAGATACAGGTACTGTTCACCAGTAGCAAGGACTACATGGATTCTAACCAACTCCAGTATTAATGAGTATATCGCTGCCATCCAAGCGCAAGTTGATCAGACTGAAGAAGAACCAACAAGAACTAAAAAGGTGATAAGAGACCTGCACCCACCGGTCCGTCTACAGGTTTTGGCTCTAAAAGAGGTTTGCAACAACAACAGAGAATAGTGGGAGCATTTGCAAAGTCAAAGACCAGCTGTATTAACGTCCAATATGGCCGAAGACTTCAATCAACAGGCTGACGCGATCATTACTGGATGGGAGGCTACCCTCCAGAAGTACAATGAATTGAGGCAGCAAACGACCACTGTTGTTTCGGTGTTGGAGCCTTCATTTGAAAAGGAAGGGCAGTAGAAAGAGGAAGGTGCAATGGGAGCAGACACCACCCTGCAAGTGATGGTCAAGACAAAGGGGGCATTAGCTCATCAACCAACAGAATCAACGTAGCCACCAACAGGAACACCCACTGAGACACCAACAGGATTGGCAGAGCACGAAATTGTTTTGATTTTAAAAGATTTTGATTTTGGTTGGACCCTGTCTGCGACCGAGTTTGATCATCAAAATACTAAAAATCTTTTAAAATCAAAACAAAGGCCCCAACAAGCCCCGACCACAATTCTTTGACTCGTCCCCGAGTCAATTCATTTCGTGATCTGCCAGTCCTGTTGGTGTCTCAGTGGATGCTCTTGTTGGTCGTTACGCTGATTCTGTTGGATGATGAGCTAATGCTCCCATTGTCTCGGCCATCACTTGCGGGGTGGTGTTTGATCCCATTGCACCTTCCTATTTTTTCTACCCTTCCTTTTCAAACGAAGGCTCCAACTCCGAAACAACAATGGTCGTTTACTGCTTGAATTCATTGTACTTCTAGAGGGTAGCCTCCCATCCGGCAATGATTGTGTCATCCTGTTGAGTGAAGTCTTCGGCCTTATTGGACGTTAATACAGTTGGCCTTTGACTTCGCAAACAGTCCCATTGTTCTCCATTGTTGTTACAAACCTCTTTTAGAGCGAAAACCTCTAGACATGCCGGTGGGTGCAGGTCTCTTATCACCTTTTTAGTTCTTGTTGATTCTTCTTCAATCTGATCAACTTGCACTTGGATGGCAGTGATCTGCTCATTAATTTTCCGGAGTTGGTTAGAATCCATGCAGTCCTTGCTACTGGTGAACAGTACCTGTATCTCCTTTCTCATAGGGTATACTAGATGATTTTTCAATGCCAGGCTTCTCAACCAGTTGTGAACTTTGTCCATCAAGGCATACCCACCCGCTAGTGCATCAATGAGTGCTTGCTTTTTGGCTTCTACCTCGTTGATCTTGCCATCGATTATCCTCGCATATATCTCGACTGGGTCTGGCAGCACTTATATTCTTGTCTCTAGTTTCTTTCTCATATCAGCATTGGTTGCTTCCAGATTTGAACATGCTGCTTGGATATGGTCACAATAGCTCACCAGTGTGCAGGCTATAATATCCTCTGGAGCTTCCGTGTTTGCATCCATGATCATTGACCATAATGACCAAAATTTCTCCGTTACATGGTCAACCTGCACTTGCAAATCTGTATTTTCTCGCCGCAGTTGATCTCTCTCCTCTTGTCATCTCCTGCAATTGTTGTCTTTGTTGCTCGTGTTCTCTGGCTAGATCATCATGTATCTTCTTGGCCCTTTGCACTGCTTGCTGAATAAATGCAAACAATTATGTCGAAGACCAGTGTTGTAGGGTGTCAGATTGCATTGTGCTTGGTTCTAGAAAATTCTATTGTATTGGTAGGCCGTTGGTGATGGATTTCTCAAAGTGGGAGGTGGGCGAATGAATGTGTTGTGACTGTAGAGTGAACTAGGGAGTTGGAGGAATGATATTAGGGTTAGCGACCACCGAGAAATTTATAGGAAAAATTGATTGGTACAGTTCATACCATCCCTCCTGCAGAATAATTGTGGTTGGTCCTTTCTCCTAGTGGTGACCCAAAGAGTAGAGACACTAGCAACGTTTGCTAGGTGTCGCTGGCAGAGGTGACCCCTCTAACCAGCTCTATTGACTCAACTTCCATTTCTACATTTTCTCGTCGTGTGCCGGAAGGGAGGGTTTCTGACAGGGTTGCGGAAGTGGAGGTCGTGTGAGGGGAAGATTTCCGCAACTGGGGTAGGATAGTGGAGGTGGTGAGGGGTGATTTCTTCGACTATTGGGGATGCAGACTAACTATCTGACCTCATCAGTAAGGTCAACGATTTGAATGTCGGGGTAGTTCTCGACTTTTTAACGACCAGGTTCCAAATGACTCTTTTCTTCTTGGGCTTGGGGACTACTAGCTGGGATGGGGTGCGAGCATCCCCAGTGGGGATTGCCACAATCAATGGAGTTGTAATAATTGGAGAAAACATTGTGGAACCTTGAAATTGCAATGGTTGGTTAGCCTCACCTGATTGCCCATTGAAACTTGCGATTGTCTACCTCAGTGTGAACATTTTCTCTTCCATTTATAGCACCATCGGTTGAAGGTCATCTTCAGTTGGCCTCTTTCTGCTGCTTTCCCCTGCTTCTCCCTCTTGCAAATGTGGCTTCAAGCCCCCGAACAGATATTTGTACTTCCCCTCAGTAATTTCATAGGTGACCCCCGACCACGATCCAATCTCACTATGGAGTGCCTCTTCAGTCAAAACAAATTTATGTAGCCTCATCTTTAAGGTGTCAGGATGGACACACTGTGGTCAAAGGTAAGTGTGCCCATGCGAGGCTCCAAACCAGATTTCCTTAGAAAACTCATCTAGAAGAGGTTTGGGTATCCTTTGCGTCAACTTGATTGTAATCAACATAATCTCTACCATTCTTTGAAAGCTACATCATTAACTTCTTTAGTGCTCGGGTCCCCCGAAGCTCTCCACGGCTCGTACTAGAGTGTTAACAGTTGTCCCTCAACGATAGGCATCATCTCCCTCCCTCTTGGTGGCCGCCATTTCCACATTTCCAGGGACATTAATATGTACCCAAACAAAAAATTGGTACTCCGCCTGTAAATATCTTCACATGCTTCAAAGAGCTCGTTTGATACAAAAGCAGACCAGTTGAGCACCTCCTCATTGCAATAGTGCTCTGCAACTGAAATCGCGTCTAAAGTGCATTCATTCATCGCGAAGTGTCTCATGGTATTACTTACTATGATGTAGCAGGTGAATCTGATGTCAATTTTGTTGATCATGTCAATTTTTGCTCCCCTTCCGCCTCGCTCTGTTCCATATTTTGCATAATAATTCTCCTCTCCCTACTTCTTTGCTCTTTTGGCACCTGTCTGGAATGTTGTGTTTACTGCATTTCCTCCTGCTGACAGCCCTATGAGACGATGAATATCGTCTACATGAATTGGGTACTCCTTGTTGAGCCACAGGGACCCCCCATGTATTCTGTTGGCTAGTAATTTGGTACATTGCATTGCAGCTAGTTGGATGCCGAAGACTGGTAAACTTCTCAAGTTGAGTAGTGTCGACCTCTGCAATCTTCTGAATTCGTCCCTGACTCTGGATGTTCTGGTGCCATCTTCCCTTTGGATTTCTTCTACGTAGACCTCCCTCTTTAGAATCAGAAACTAGAAGCAATCAGTCAGGTCATTGTCGACTAAGATCGACTTATCGTATTTTCCATATAGATTCTCCATCGGCTCAATTCTTTCATCTAGCTTATCCTATGGAATTGAGAGAATTCCTTTCACCATTGCTCCGCGTCTCTGATAAACAATTGTCACATGAGACTTATTCCTGCGTTTCTGCTGCTGTTCTTCAGAGTGGACTTGGATTTTCTCTGCTATCTGCAATTGAAATTATGTAGCTTCCTTCATTATCCTTGCAAATTAAGTAGCCGGGCTTGAAATAACATTTCCTTATTAGACTTTAGAAACTAATTAATATGACAACTTTCCCCATGTATCCTAACCATGCTTTGCCATCGTTGGCTGACCTGGACCTGACATTTCTGACATGGACTAGGAAAGGACAGAGTGGGCCACATGGTTTATTAATTTTACCGTGATGGAGGTTATTTATTAACTAAACTTGTTCCTAACGGGAAAATATTTTACGGCTCCCACTTGACAGTTGCATTATTGGTTACTTATTATGGAAATGATTACTGGTACAATGGAAAGGATGGATATAGCGTGTGACCATAAAGATTGAAAAAGTGTCTGCCTACGTGTAACTTAAGGGATGGAAAGCATGCACCTACAACTGACTTTAAATCTACCTATTCCCCCCCCAACCACAAATGTGTTGCGGTACTATGACATTTTTACTACAACCTTATTGACGTTTTTCCTATTCCTATTAAAATGATGTAAAATACATAAACTCAAATGGATCCTAAAATTACTTGGGTATACTTTATTAACTCCTACCTACTTGCGGGCTCGTTTCCGAGACCCCTTCAACTTGAGATTGAGTTCGTTGGCATGTGGAACGGCTTTAGGCGTGTGTCATTTACCCAACCTTGTAGAATATCTCCATCCAGTTGCGTCAACCTTACTGCTCCAGAATCTCTGATTTCCACAACTATGAACGGGCCTAGCCAATGCATCTACAGTTTACCTGGGAACTTTTAGAACTTGCTGTCTCACAACAATACGTGATCTCCAATTTTGAATGTTTTCCTTCTAATGTGCCTGTCATGCCAAATTTTTTTGCCTTCTTTGCTCTACTGACTGGTGAAACTCGACCAAGAACCTGGATTCGTAAAGTTCCATTAGTTGATTTAGTCTTTCTCTCAATGCTACATTGTTCGTCATTCTCGTTGCTTCAGAAATGAACATGATCGGTATTATGAATTCTGCTGGCACCACTACTTCCTTCTTGTATACTAGCTGAAACAGTGTTTGTTTATGAAGTCTTTTCACAGTGGTTCAATATGCCCATAGAGTTGTTGGTACTCTCTTGTCCCAGTCATCCCTGTTAGCTGATATAATCTTCGTGAGACCCTTTTCCAGTATTTTGTTGAATGTCTTGATAGACCCGTTGGCCTATGGATGGTATGAACTACTTTTATGATGCTGAATCATAAAACTCCTAAGAAGAGACTCAACGGTTTCATTTATAAAATGTGTTCCTTGGTCACTTGTCAAGCTTTTTGGGCATCCAAATCTTGAAATTATGTTCTCGAAAATGAACCTTGCGGCAGTGTCGGTTGTACAGTCTTTGACAGGTGTTGCTCCTAACCATCTGGTGAGATATTTAGTGGCGATTATTACGTATCTCGCGCGTGAATATCTTGTTGGTGGTGTTGTGGGTCCAATGAAATTTATTGCCCACTTCTCGAAGATTTGCATTGTATGAACGGGAATTAAAGGCAGTTCGTCCCATCGGGAAGGCTTCCCGACCCTCTGATGATTATAAGGAATACCCGATTATGGGCTCCAACTACCTATGACAGACTTAGAGGTTCAGTCTTCAACCTAGAGGCCCTTCTCGGCCGCATCTAAGCACTCTTTTTCTATCATGCCACAACCAACCAACCCAGCAACAACAACCCTTTCTCCTTATGGGTTTCTCCTTTTGTATTTCCTCTGCCGCTTGGACTGCCAATTCCTGCTCGGTTGTTCCTTCCCTTGGCTGCCTCTCATCTGTCTTGTCTGCTCGACTGCCTCTACCTTCTGTTGACACTTTGCCGCAATCACCCCGCAACTGCATGTTCTTGCTTTTCGCCCCAGTTGTCTTCAGTGCAACCTGATCATTGCTGCTGCCACTCGTTTCCTCTTCGTTCTATGGAAAGCCAAAATAATCAAAATATTTTAAAATCAAAACGAATGCCCCAACAAGGTTTTTCCCTGGCATCCACCAAACCTTGTGTCCTCTTATCTTAGCTTGTCTTTTGAGCACGTTTTTATGTTCTATCTGCATTTACTGTCAATTTGTTTAAGTTAATGTGATTGCTACTGGATATAATTGGAAATTGTCATTGGGCTGATAAGAAACATTGAAGTAAATTGTGTTAAAGCATAAAACATATCATTTTTATCTAAGGGAAAAGCAAGAGTTAAGGAAAAGAAATCACTAAGGGAAGTTGTTGGACAAGGACTTGGAACTAGTCCCAATGATGACTACATCTTTCTTCAAATCCGAGGACAAGCTTAAGGACAAATCCGACTATCATGCATGAAAGATGACTCTAGATTTGAAATTGGAAGAAAATGATGCCATGGACTATGTCAAAGGAAGAGTAGTGGAGCCTCCTTCAAGTGCATCCGCAGCTGCACAAACAAAGTACAAGAAAGGTGAGGTTAAAGCTAAGAAAATTATTGTTGATTCTATTCACAAACCTTTGGTTGCCTATATTTATGATTTGGAAACATCTAAGGAGATGTATGACAAGATGGTTGGGAAGTTCAAAGTAAATAATGTTAATCAAGTTCTCTTACTCAATAACAAGTTGAAAGACATCAAGATGGATAGAGAAGAATCCATCCAATCCTACTTCATGAGGATTACCAATATTAAGAATGATCTTCTATCTATTGGAGAAGTCATTGGTGATAGGGAGCTTACTCTTATTGCACTTGGAGGCCTTACAAGAGAATGGGATGTGTTCAACACCACAATCCTCAACAATGACAAAATTCCAGGATTTGATGAATTATTGGCTAGATGCACTCAAGAAGAAATAAGAATGATGGAAAGAGACAAGCCCTAAAATGGAAACAATCCTACCGCTTTCTCCACTTATTCTAAGAGGAAGAACTATGTTAGCTCAAGAAATCAAGGTCAAGGGTTCAAGCCGTATTCAAAGAAGGAAGAAAAGGAAGATGCTTCAATTGTAACAGGTTTGGCCACTTCACTAGAGAGTGTCCTCACAAGAAGGATACTCCAAGAGATGATGAGAACAGTAACAATAACTTCAAGGGCAATGGAAATCAAAGGAACAACAAGTTCAACAATAAAGGAAAGAGGATTTCTCTCGCTGCTCGAAATGGAAATGGTCATCCTCCCAATAAGTTGAGAAACTCCAGGTATGAAGAAGTTAATGTTGTAAAGCAAAAAGAATTTTATCTTATTTCTTCCCTCACCACTGCCTCTCTTCTGGATATATTGGATCATTGGTTGATTGATAGTGGTGCCTTGAGTCACTTCACTAGGTAGAAAGAAGCTCTCTCTAACTTGATTGAAAAGAAGATGAATATGGAGATTATACATGGGGATAATGCCACTTATCCCGTGAAAGGAATTGGGATTGTTATTCTCCACTTAAATCAAGGTCAAACTCATCATTTACAAGAAGTACTATATGTACCTGATCTAAAAAAGAACTTGGTCTCTATTTCTGTGATGGAAGACAAAAGTTTGAAGGTGTCATTCACTGATGGGAAGGTTCATGTTTGGCAAAGGAACCCAAGAGATGCATTCACTCTTTGATTCAGGGTTGAAGGTCTCTATCAGGTTGGAGGAAGTCCGTTGGGAGTAATGACTTGTGATACTTCTCTTCAATATGAATTATGGCATAGGAGATTTGCTCACCTTCATTTCAAAGCCTTACCTGATGTAAGGAAGATGGTCACAGGTATGCCCGAACTCAACTTCGATCATGAAGGTGTTTGTTAAGGTTGTGAAGCTGGAAAACGTACAAGGGGACCATTCCCCTCAAGTGAAACTCAAAGCACTGATATTCTTAAATTGGTCCATTCTGATCTATCAGGTATGTTTCCCGTGACATCTTTGGGTGGATATTTGTACTATGTTATTTTTGTGGATGACTTCTCTCGCAAAACATGGATTTATTTCTTAAAGAAGAAGGATGAAGTGTTCAAATGGTTCCTCTCTTTCAAAAGCCTTGGTCGAGAATCAAATAGGGAAGAAGATCAAAATATTTAGGACCGATAATGGAACCAAATATGAGTAAAATGAATTCAAAGACTATTGTAGAGCAGCTAGCATTAAAAGGGAGACCACTACTACATATGCTCCTGAAAAAAATGGTGTTGCCGAAAGGAAGAATTGTACTATAATAGAATCCACCCGTGCTATGCTTCATGATCAAGGTCTACCGAAGTTCTTATGGGAGAAGCTGCCAACACCGTTGTGTATGTCCAAAACAGATAACCACGTCAAGCTTTGGAGTTCAAGACACCCGAAGAAGTTTTCACCGGTAAGAAACCTGATGTTTCTCATTTTAGAATTTTTGGTTGTCCCATATATTTGCATGTTCCAAAAGAGAAAAGAAACAAAATAGATGCATATGGGAAAAAAGGAATGTTTGTGGGCTACAGTGAAACTTCAAAGGCATATATAATCTATGTGCTTGGTCAAATGGAAGTGGAATTAAGTCATGATGTCACTATCGATGAAGATCCTGCTCTTAGAAAGATTCGGGATCTTCCTATCCCTATGAAGGAAAATGATGATGCTAATGTAGAAAAGCATGATGAACCTCCATCTAATGAAGCATTGCACTGAGAGGGAAATTTCGTGAAAGCAAGAAGCCAAATAGGTACCAAGGGTACTTAACTGCCATGAGTACCATTGTACAAACTGAGCCTTGCACATTCGAAGAAGTCGTGAAACACCATGTTTAGAAGAATGCGATGAACGAGGAGTATGAGTTGATCATGAAGAATGATGTCTAGGATGTGGTTCCTAAACCCAAGGATGAGTCAATGGTCACTTAAAAATGGCTCTACAATATCAAACATGGAGTTGACGGGAGTGTTGAGAAGTTCAAGGCCAGATTTGTTGCTCGAGGCTTCTCTCAAAAGGAAGGAATAGACTATGATGAAATATTTGCACCAATTGCCTGATATATCACCATCCATTTGATCATAGCCCTTATTGCTTCGCCAGGATGGAGCCTACACCAGATGGATGTCAAAACTGCATTCTTGCATGGTTCGCTTAAAGAGGAAGTCTATGTGGAACAACTCGAGGGGTTCGAAGTTCAAGATCACGAGACACTTGTATGCAAGTTGAAGAAATCCCTCTGTGGGTTGAAGCAAGCCCCTAGGGCTTGGTATGAGAGGATTGATAGCTATCCTATGAAGCTGGGATTTACAAGGAGCGATGTTGACCTGAAACTATACTTCAAGGTTGAAAAGGACAAGCCTCTCATTCTAGTCCTTTATGTGGATGATCTCCTTCTGACAGGTGATGACCCTCTCAATCATCAATGCAAGGAGTTGGCTTTCGAATTCGAGATGAAAGACTTAAGACTGATTCATTACTTCTTAGGGCTGGAGGCTGACAAAGCCAAGTGATATTTTCCTTTCTCAAGGAAAATACATTGTGAAGCTACTTGAGAGATGTGGAATGGTGGATTGCAAGTCCATGACTAATCTGATGGAACTCAACTTTAAGAAGGTATGTGGAAGTGTTGTTGGGCCTGGATTAGTGAACCCTTTCAAGTATCATCAACTTGTGGGGGGGCTTATGTTCTTGGTCAACTCCCGTCCTAGCATATGCTTCGTTATGAACACGTTGAGTCAATTTATGTTCTAGCCTCATCAAATTCATTGGATTGTTGCTAAGAATATCTTGAGATATCTTCGGGGCACAATCCACTATGGACTGAGATACATTGATGGGAACATGAGGCTGCATGGATATTCAAATGTTGACTGGGTTAGTAGTGTGGTGGATCATAAGAGCTCGTCTAGGTGTTGCTTCTCTTTGGGGTCTGCTTCTATATCATGGATGAGCAGGAAGCAAAAATTGGTTGCTTTAAGCACCACTGAGGCCGAATACATTGTTGCGAGTATGCCCTGTTGTGAAGATGTTTGGTTGAGGAAGCTCTTAAGTGAGCTATTTGAGCATGTGCTGGATACCACCGTGATCTTCTGCAACAACCAGAGTGGGATTCGCCTATCATAGAATCCTGTGTTCCATGATGGCTCCAAGCACATTGATATCAGGTACCACTTTATCTGAGATATGGTACAACAAGGAGCAATAAGACTCCAATGCATCAAGACAAATGAGCAAGTCGCAAACGTTCTCACGAAGCCTTTGGGGAAGGTCAAATTCTTAACCTTCCGAGGGAGACTTGGTGTCATGGAATGACTCTCCTATGAGCATCTCGTATGAGTTGGACACATAGTCTGGGAGCTCCTGGGGGCTTGGGGTACTTTTTGGAGCTATTAGTGACCATAGGGTGAGTGGTTCACCTTCCCCTAGTGGTGCACTAGATACAGGGTGAGTGGTTCACCTTCCCCTAGTGGTGCACTAGATACAGGGTGAGTGGTTCACCTTCCCCTACGATTGACATATGCATAGGATGAGTGGTTCACCTTCTCCTATGGCATATGAACGAGATGAGTGGTTCACCTTCTCCTGTCTATGCCCCATCACACATCCTACCCATAGAGTCTAAGACTCATGGGAAGTACCTCTCATCTGGCCAATAGTTGAGAAAAGATGGTTAGGGACCATAGCACTGCTGAAGGATGCATCGTGTAATGCCATACTCCCTATGACTAAGATGCATGGTGTTCAACAACTTGATCTGGGATCAAGGACTGAATTTTGTCAATGGAGAGTGGTATGATCTTATGTTACACTCTTAATCACTTCTTCTTCATTATTACTTCATCATTCAGCAAAGCAGAGAAGATGACAAATATGGTACAAGATGACAGGTTGGCATGATAATGACAGATGGATTGGTAGGTGGAATTCTCTCTAGTTGAGAGGGAGTGTTAAAAATTGGCAACTAGGGCCAAATCCCACCTTAGGACAGATCATATGATGGAGATGGTTATTTCATTGGATTCCTCTTTTCAAGAGGTCCAATTTTGATATAAATATCATCTCATTCTAACAAACAGAAATGGAATTTTGAATTTATTCTCTCTCATGCACAAATTGTCAAGGTCGACCTCAGTCAAATGTAGGCTCATAATCCCAATAGATGTGTCTCCTCACCATCAATGAAGTGTATAAATAGGAGTGACCTCTCTCCTCATTTGGACTTCACACATCTCATCACATATCTCTCTGTCTCCTCTCTTGATTAGTTCGTACAACTTGGAGGCAGCATTCTCTACTTCGCACGTGTGAAAGGAAGACAAATTTATGGGTTAGTTTGCTAGTTGAAAATTTCAGGAAACAGAATAGCGTTGACTTTGTTCTTGTGGGAAGAATTTCGATTTTTGGAGGCCGCATTGATTGACACAATTTTCGAGGTGTTTGGGACATGCTGACTGAGTTGACTTCAGATTTGACTGCAGAATTTACGACAAGGTTTTCTCTCCTTTGATTGGTTTGACCAATTTGTTTTGGGTTGACTTTGACCCACTTGGAACGCTGAATTTATATATTGTTGAATAAGCTTCTTAGAGGACATTTTGGAGTTTCTTTGACTACCGTTGACTTTCTAGTTAGGGCTGCAGTTGACTGCTATTAACTGTTGATTTGACAGGACTATTTTGGGCAAGTTAATTTGATATTTGTACTCTCTCTCTCTACTGAACTATTGAAGAATAATAAGAAGATTTGATCAAAGAGTTCCCCACATTAGGGTTTTTCCCTGACATCCACCACATCTTGTGTCCTCTTGTCTTGGCTTGTCTTCTACACATGTTTTTATATTCTATCTGCATTTACTGTCAATGTGTTTAAGTTAATGTGATTGCTATTGGATATAATTGGAAATTGTCATTGGGCTGATAAGAAATATTGAAGTAAATTGTGCTAAAGCATAGAACATACCATTGTTATCTAAATTTAACACCACCCAAGGAAGGTGGGGGGGGGGGGGGACAAGGGAGGCCCACAAAAGGAAAGGAACAAGAGGGATTCTTTCCCAAGACAATCCAATACATACTCAAGAGAAAAACTTGGGGGCTCAAGCACATAAGAGAGGGCTCAACAATAACATAAATCTAACTGAGAGATAAGGCCCAAGGGGGGCCATTAATCAGTGATCGAGTAGGATCTCGTCAGTCCAGCATGAGTGGAGTCTTTAGTGGTTCAACATCGAAGTGATCATCAAATGATCATTGGTCAATGAGGTCTTGAACTTAATCAGTTTCACCAGTATTTTGTTGTTAGCATTCAGTGTCCGGTGTCTTCAGTGTCGACAGTGATGTTTATGGTTCAGGTTGTCCAGTATTAGTTTCAGTTCCATTGGTGATTTCAATGGTTGATATGGTTTTTTGTACCTGGTCATCGACATATGGTTGTCGTCAGTTCCGCTGGGGTTTGGTTGTCAAAGATGGAATAGGTCGTCTTGTGGGTTTATGTCACATTGTGACAATTTGTTGCACATGGGTTTTAGTATCAAAATCGAAGTGATGTAATACATTAACCTAAGTACTAGCCCTAAAAATAAACCTAATGTAAAACCTAACACCTAAGACTTTGTGATAAAACCTATGCTACATCTATGGTGAAAAAAATACCATTGAAACCTAATACACCTAAACCCTAACCTATTCCTAAAGCCATGCATTAAAATGCATTAAACCTATGTATTCAAACCATTCGGCCATGGAAAATACAAACCAATGTATAAACACATAAAACATTACAAAATGCATTCAACATTTCCCTAACCGCATCGGAACTGCGACAATGACCAAGATCATGTGAAGGATCACGACTTCAGGTAGCAAGTGTCCAAGTTAACCGTCGGGGTTAGAATCAGATCCTAACCGCAACGGAGTAAAAGTCAACATGTGAACAGAAACGTATTCACTGCGCAGTCAGGGTTGGTTCCATCGTTTGGTGGATAGTCACGGTTAGGCAGGGTTAATGGTGGTATGTGAGCGTTGGGTTAGCCGCAACCACCAATCATTATAGCAAATAGTCAGTGGAACCGCTAGAGCCCTAACCGCGGGATAACTCCATCTGTTCACATCTACTTTCAGCGCCTCCACCCGGTTAGCTAATCGCTAATAGTCTTCGGGCTATTATAAGGTTTTAGGTGGGTTTTTGATTCAGAATGGTGATATTTTAATACACCTAGGCCTAAATGTCATTAAGTGACATTAATTCTTGAAACTAAAACCCTAATTCAAGCTTATTCACTCCTAAACTCAGCCTAAGGAGGTTAGAGTGCATCTGGAGGGTTATAAAGATAGTTGGCTTGTTGAAGAGTGGGGGAGAGTGGTTTTGAGAGTTTGTATGCAGATTCTGGAGGATATAGGAAGTTTTGTTTTCAGTGGAACAGGAGCATCAGGAGTTAGAATTAGGAACCGTGACAGACGTTGGAAAGCTAATTCAGAGAGCTTTCTTGTGACAGTGACCAGAAGTGCCTACATGCACAATCAGTCTAGTTAATTTGTTGTGTAATCGACCTCGTAGGATTCAATCCTAATAAAGTTGTCACCCATATTGAAAGTGGACCTAGAGACGTAGTCCATTAGGGACGAACTCCGTAATCAATCTTGTTGTCTGGTATCACTGTGTTTTTGCTATTTTTCACTTCTGTTTACATCTTGCTTATGTTTTAATATTTTCATCAATTCATCCCCTTTCAAACAGTTCTCACGGTTAAAGCACTTTAAGTTAACATTCAATTCATTGTTGGCATTAATCAATTGTACTTTAGTTTAACATATGATCATTTCAGATCATATAATTTGGTATCAGAACCAGGTTGTATTTGTAGAATTTTGTGAGTGAATGTTAACCAGGTCAAAGTCACAACGTGGAGAAGGAAACTTTAGGAGATTGATCTAGAGATTGGAAAGTGAAGAGTCGCTCATAAGACGACTATGACAGGATCTGATGCAGGTGAAACCCCTGAAACTAAGATGAGCAAGGAACAGTTTTAGAAAGCATTCTTGAGCATGTAACAGATGTTGGCAGAACTTTATAAAGATAAGAAGGCTAGAGATGCAGCTTCTTATTCAAAGACATTAAATAAGGACAAAGGTAAAGGCAAGGATGATAAACCTCCTTCACCTCCATCATCTCCACCATCATCTTCTTCTTCCAATGCAGAATCTGAAATAGAAAAGAAACCTAAGAAAACATCTCTTTTGAAACCTGATGTAAAATTTGAGTTACCTATTTATGATGGCGAAATGAATCCCGAAAAGTTAGATAATTGGATTAAGCTGTTAGAAGTGTATTGCCGTATTCAGAAGATTTCTAACAATAAAATGAAAATTCAGTTAGCTTGTTGGGTCCCTATAATACTAGTGATTACCCCATTACTATTGTAGTTATACCCCTTATTAATATCGTTGTGCCCCTATTGCCCCCATATTGTTATTACTGTGCCCCATA
>APFE031474755.1:0-12914 GCA_000404065.3 Pinus taeda
TTTCTTCTTGTGGGGATGCACTTTTCGTGACAATGACTTTAAATATACCAAGAAAATTAATTTGGAAGTCAGGCTTAATCAAGGGTTTAACTCACTCAATTGTCTATGAAAACCTCTTTGTGTCCTAATATATCATTCCAGAAGAGAATTCAAATTTATAAAGTTTATTAAAACTATTGTATTCAAAATATAATTAATGCAGGAAGCGTATGACTTCATTTACATTGAGACTGAACCCTATCAAACAAAGCTCAGTTTCTTTGGTCCACACACCTAATTACCTTTAAATTTATCATCCTTCCCATGAAGTATTCTCGCTGAAAAGTGTAAACAAAGAATGAGGTCCCATGTTCAGTTATTGGATGCCTGAATTGAATCCTTGGGCAGGATCCTTTCTTGACTCTGCAATTACTGCTTATGTTTTCTACTTCTTGTTCTGTGTAATGGGAAGGGCCAGCCACAAACAGTCAAAAAAATTTCTTACATAATATCTTAAATAACTTTGAAAATCCCAATACAAAACAGTACATACTTTAGGCAAACTAAAGGCAGGTGGAGACCAATCTGTCTGCTGCAAGTTTAATGGGAGAATTAAGAACAGTTGGTTTGGAAGACTTTTGATGCTCTAACAACTGATCCGATTCTCTATATCCACCACTAGCTTTGTTGTCACAGCTGACAGCATCCAAAATTATTTTCTGGGTTCTTAAGTGTAATCTACATTTAAGTGATTCGGCTTGAGATTCCTATATTAATTTCATCACCCAGTTTCAAACTATATTGTATTAATTTGTCATGCAGTTGAAAGATTGTTACTTGATACTAGATAGTCTATACACAGCTGCTGGTGCACTTAAATCTTAACGCTTTTTCCTTTAAGAAGAATTTGTATATTTTGCATTGAAAGTTGAGTTCAATATTGATGTTTATGCTTTAAGGTATGTTCAATGACCACAGGTAGGTTGTATAATATTATTCCCATAGGTCACGTTGGTCTCCACAAGTTAGTTAACCTAAGTCGCACCGAAACGGATATGGGAACGGATAAGGATAAGACAAATTTTCAAAAAATATGGATACGATACGGCAGGAAACCCCACACACACATATATAACAAAATAAGAATTTTATATTACCATTCATCTTTTCGAATCTAGATTACATCTAAAAATACATAATCAATTATCATCTATCATCATCATTAATTCAGCATAAACATTGCCATCATCATTAATGATTATTATAACATTCATGATTCAACATATCATTAGGGTTTTGTTTCAAATTTCAATCATCAACATGACAAGTTACAACATCATCACCAAAATTAATAATGCATACTACATAGTACAAAATACAAAATGAACTATGACCGACAATCTACTAATCTTATTCATAATTCATATGGTTGTTCAAAAGTTTAGAAGTTAAAACACCATCATAAATTACATTTACATATCATCAAATATGTCTTCATCCCCGTCGCTAGGAAGTTCCACATCCTCTCCAGAAGTGGGAATATCGCTGCCATGTCCACTTGAAAATCCACATGTTGGTCACTACGCATCAAACAGTCATATGAGACCTGACATTCAATGTCATATCCAAGTCAAGAAACTCTGGTTCCACATCCTATAATTTTGCAGCCCTAAATTTGTATTAGTGAAGGCGAAGGTTTGAATGAACATGCACTAATTCCTCGGCCTTCTTAGAGCTCAATCTGTTTCACTTCATCGAATGGATGAAGCCATCTGTACTTCAGTTCTTTTCTACTAAAGAGGAACTAGCAACATGTTAAAAGATCCTCATGGCCAATTTTTCGATATGTGGAAGTTCCCCACCATAGTAGTTCCACCATTCAATTGGAATCATTGCCCTCTTGTCCCGCATACAATCAATATCAGAACCTCAACCCTCTGATCCCAAAAAATGAGCAAAAACTCTGCACGGATCTGAAGCCCAATTTCAAGATCTACAAAAAGCTTTCTAAAAACCTTTTTAAATCCTTGTGAGACTTCTGGATCTTTGCTTGGTAAGGTTCTTTCTGGATCACTTAGCAACTCTGCAGCATAATGTTTTGGATTCACTGCATAGGCCAAAAGGTGCAATGGGGTGGTCATCTTGTTCCAACTTTTGGTCAATATATCTTTTACTTCTCTGTAAAAGAATTCATCTGTATCATTCTCTATGGCATTTATAGCCACCCTTATCTTTTCTATCATATAATCATTGTCCTCATACACCTCTCCTAAATTAGATACATTTGTGTCAAACACAGCAAATCCACAATTGGCTTAGTAAATGCCAAGAGGTACTCCACCTTATCCCACCATTTATCATCAACAACCAGTTTTTTCACTGCTTGTGCTCTATCAGATTGGGATTGCCTCCATTTATTCCAAAGAGAAATACATACTATTGATTGTAATGCATCTTTAACCTGCATAAGCCTTGTTAAGACTATGATGTGAGAAGAAAATTGAATCTCGGCAACCTGCAGGTGTCAAATTGTCAATGTTTCAATAAATTAAAAATCATAATTTGATTAAATAACTATTATGATTCACAAATCATGACATTTGAGAATCCAATTTACATATTTGAATTTAGAGTCATAGAAATTAGAATTTATGAAATAAACTTTAAAGTTTAGGTACCTTAAGGAGCTCCAACTTCGCAAATTCCATATAGATGCCTTGGGACATGTGCTGGTTTGTGATGAATGTTCGAATTCCTTTTGCCTCCTCAAAAATAACTCGAATCCACTCAATTTTCTTCCCCATCTTGCTCAACATGAGGTTCAATGAAGGTACAGCACAAGGAGTCCAAAAGATGTGTTTAGATTTGCCTTCAATAATTAGGCTTCTTGCTCTACACACCATTGCATTGTGAGTTATTACCTAGACAACATTTTTTGGCCCCACCAGTTCAATTGCTTCAATCAAGATGTCAACAATGAATTGAGAATCTTTCATTTGCCACGTACAATCCACTGCCTTCAAAAACATTGGCCCCTTTGGGCTCTGAGCATTCACATTGATCAAAGGCCTATTCCTTTGATCTTTCTATCCATCAAAAATGATGGACACCCTTGAAATGCGCCATGAATTACGAATGGGGCTTAATTTAGCCTCCAAATTTAACTTTTCAGCACTCAACACAATGGTGCATACCTTATAATATCTAGGGCTATTGAACCCTTTTGGGGCTTCATTCACTGCTTTTATCATCTTTACCCAGCAAGGAGATCACAAAAAGTTAAAAGGAAGGCCATTTTCATAAATACATTGACCTATAGCTGCAATTGTCGTCTCTCGAGCATCATTATTAGAACTCCTTTCAAGCGGTCCAAATTAAACTGCTTTAAACCAACAATTCCATGAGAATGAAGTGGAGACTTTGATGAAGATGCTCCCAACCTTGTTGGTAGTTTTGATTGAGAAGAAGGATTTGCCTCATTTTCTTTAGCATCTGCCTCGTCTTGCTCTTTCTGATATTTTGCAAGTTTTTCCTTGCTTAAACCATTTCCATCTCTCCCATTCTCTTTAGGTGGGCCACTGCATATTCGAACCCCATTGCCTTTTAACCCAAGTAAATGTGCTTTAACCTATGTGTATGATCCATTATACTCATTTTTACACTCACTGCAAACTCATTCCAGCGATCCCCCTCCTTGGATCTTCCCAACAGTAGTTACATATTTCCAAAGTGGTGACTTTGGATCGACTTTAGGGGCAGATTCAATTTCATGTTCCACTTCCTCTGCCTCACAAATGGTTGAACTTGAAGTTGCCATGATTGATGATGATGATGTAAATGAAACTGAAAAATAAAATTGACATATATTATAATATATTAATTGTTAAATCAAAACTTTGTTTTATAAATTAAATATTTGAGCCACATGAGTAGTGTTCACTGTTAGACAAGTTTTGTTACTATAACACTCGTTATGTTACTGGTTATTAGTAATTTTGATGCCATTGAGAACTCAAAAAAGTAGTTTTGTTGCATTATTTCCTTCAGCTTCATTGAAAACATTAGGGACCAACATTACCTAAACTAATATGGATTTTGAACTCTATCTGTTGAAGAAGAAACAATTAATCTAAACTCTATTCGTTGACAGTTGAAATTTGAATATGTCAAGCATTTACTTTTTCTTTTGTTCTCACATACGAGTTTCCAATTGTAATATTTTATAGGTCACTAGTATTGGTTATAACTTATTGCTCAAACACAAAACCTCAAAGGCATAACAAAATGAAGGCCTGTAACTTATAATGGCTTTATATGTATACAGTGTATGCACTGTCGCACAGTGATACACACACATTCTCAATTTCACAACTGTTGCTCACATAGGCCTACGAGAACTAGGCCATCCTACTATTTACATATACATTTGATCACATATTAACCCTGTTAACAACTCTACATTGTAATTCACGAGGATTGAACAAAACTGAAAATGACACGGATAATTATCACCAGAGGCAGAGGTACTTGGCAATATCGTAAACTGTCTTTATGTTTTGTCCAACAGATAGGTGTCTTTGTTGCAAATCAAATATTTGCTTGAGATGTCTACAGGTATGTCTTTGTGCTTAAATATGTAGTGGAGGTTACCACGATTACTCCTGGTGCATTTTCTCATTCTATGTAGGGATTGATTCACGTTCCCTATAGTAAGCTTACGTAAATAGTGGTAATTACTTTCATTTCTTTGTGCTTAAGGTAGCGAAAGCTAGTTAAAGAATTTGGCTTTTATTACAATGGCTCTCACTTAGCCATTTCCCATGAATTTTAGGAAAATGTTTCAAAAACTTTACTTGCACTGATTTAAAGGAAATGACATTATGATTATTACGCACTGCCTTAAATCAAAATGAGCCTTGACGCTTCCATTATGGCTCGAGCTCCCATAGTCACTGAGTGACACAGTCGATTGGCGGGCTAAGGTCTCCAGACTCCAAAGTCCACAGTGCAGTTGCACACTAGTGACTACTCGCTTGCGAGTTGAGGGTTGAGGGCTCCACCTCCACAGTGCACACTCGCTCACAGTATGCTCCTCTCCACACTTGCTCACAGTCTGCTCCGCTCCATACTCGCTCACAGTGCTCACATCTCAAAACAAAGGCAAATGGTCACTCGCGGCAAAGACAAATGGTCACTCAACACAGTCGCTCACAGCAAACGAAAATGGCCGTTACACACTAACTTACCTCACACAGTCGCTCACTGCAAAGGCAAATGGTCGCTCCACAGTCGAAGGCAAACGCAAACGGTCGCTCCATGGTCAAAGGAAAATGAAAATGATGGTTCCAAAATTCCAAATGACAAACGTCGCAAACGGCATAGGTAAAGGTTGAAAACCAACTCATAAAAAAAGTTAAAACACAATGAAAATCGTGAAATATGTTCCCAACGACCATTCATCGTGAAACATTTTTATGAAGAGTGGATCCCCTTTCCAACACATTCTTGTTTTGGCCAAATTCGTTTTCGTCAAATCTAAAACGTATTACAAATAATCAAAAACGGGTGTTTTTTTACGAAAACGCCCTAAAAACATTTTCAGATTCCAACCTTCCGTTTCTGAAATTCTGAAACGTCGCCAATAATTTTTTATGCCCTTTTTTATGCGTTTCGTACAGGTTTCCGAATCCAAAATGTCGAACGACATTTCGGGGAGGTTAGCCCGCCATTTCTAGCAACTTAATGGTTAAGTAAAGTGGAGTTGTGAAACTGTAGATTGGGCCATCTATGCAGAAACTAGTAGAGATGAGGAGGAAAACTTGGTTATGGTTGGGATGTGGATTCTGTTGATACATCTAGGGCATGAAGAGTAAAATGATTTCTCCGCTTGATAATTGCTTGTGATATACTTTTATTTCTTAGCTTATAGTCTTTTCTTCGTTATGTTATTATTGTGTTCTTTTCATCAAGACAATTACCAATATGCACAATAAGAGACAAGTGACACAGTATGCAGGCTTGTCAACCAAGGCCAAAACCTCTCACCTCTTGCAAGGAGAACCCGATCAAAATTCTTCTTCTAGATCTTCAATTGATGAGTACCAAGACCATGAAAAAGACCCTTGACTCTAGTATCCTCCCAAGAACCTTGTCACTAACCTTGATGCTTTGCCTCGACTTCCTTCTAAATCCCGAACAGCTCTCCTCAGCTTCCAGAGAAACTCGATCTCTATCCTTCACACTTATTATTCTCGACTTCCTCTAGAGAATCTCGATCTCTCGACTTCACACTGCTCTTCTCGACTATCTCTTGAGAATCTCGATCTCTAGATCATAAACCCTAGTTTCTATACTGCTTCTCTTCGGCCTCCTTCTATGCAGCAATAAGTTCTCCTACGATATTCTCTTGATGCCTTTGGTCCTTCTTTTATACCTAAAACGAGTACCCCAGAAGAATACTTTCTTCGATGACCCCAAAAGAAACATTCCTTCACTATACCTAGAAAAATCTCTCCTTCGCTATACCTAGAAGAATCCTTTCTTCGCTATCCCTAGAAGAAACCTTACTTCGCTATATCTTCTTCGCACTTCTATTGCTAGGCTCTTCTTTTTACTTCTTCTTGATCGAATGCTTGTCGAATTGTTTTTATCTAAGTGAGGTCGAGTGTGGCTACTTATAAACCTCATCTCACCCCCCTTAGGATGACATGATCTCAAGTAGGTAGGCCAACTTCTTCTAGCAATTTTTTCCATCGTTGTAGGACAACTTGAAGAATATAAGTGACAAGGTCTTGGAGGATACTTTACATATACAAGTTTGACCTTTTAGAATGTGTAACATGACTTCATTACATGACAATGACTCTATCATTTTATGACTAGATGAAAAATAATTCCTCAAGACTCTCAATGGGAGTCTTGACTCAAAAACAAAATCTCTTGCTCATGAAACCCATGAAGCAAGCAATACAATAATTTTATTTTTCTTATTTACATCTCATTACATAAAATCATAATTACATGTCATTATGAAGACCGAACCTAGTTACACTTTTCAACACCCCCTCTTAACTAGGGAGGTATTCATAATGGTACTTGGACATTCTCAATCTAAAGAACTTCTCATAAGAAAAAAATTCAGATTGGTAACTCATTTGTATAGCATCATATCAACCAACATTGTCACATAGCAAGGGCTTGACTAACAGTGCCATCTCTTCACAAGATCTGAGCTCAATGCTGGCGAGACCAATGATTTATAGACACTCTCATCATTGTCTTTCTTGAAGCATCCCCTACCCGGGTACTCAGGGTGTGTTCCATGAGGATTATTCTTATCTTGGACTCCCCAGTCCTCAAAGAATATCGGTCCTCTATGAATACTCTTCTATTGAATGCCCTATTTCATCCTCAAAGAGCATCAGATGCCAAATAATTACCCATTCCTCCATTCTGTCTTCCCAGGTGAAGACCATAATGATGTGTCTATCTCTCCCTCTCAAATAGGGAGGACATATTCCAATAACGGAATGTACTCATTCATACAAAAGGAATGTACCTAAGCTCCCTCTTAGCCTAGGAATTTCCAATTTTCTTCCAGGTAAGAAACTTCTTTTCAGGCTCCCTCTTAACTAGGGACCTACAGTAGCTCCTCATGTGGAGATCATGGAACAACGAGTTGCATGAAGAGCTCCTCCCTTTTATGTCATGAATTTATTATTCGTCATGGAGTCGTCATCTTTTTGGACTTTTTCATAGTGCACAGACAATCCACCACTTTTGTTCATGAGTCAGTCATGTCATCATTTCTTTCATCAGAAAGTGATTCATCAGTTTTTCCATCTGGCTTTGCTTAATGTCATGCTGCTTTCTTCAAAATTACCTTTGTGATGGTCTCTTATCATGACATCTTCCTATAGCTATCAGCGTCCTGCATACATGTTGACACATCTCCCAAAAATATCCATTGTCAAGGGTCTCTATCTTTTTCCGACTTCCATCAAAGTCTTCATATCTTTTCGAGAGATATTCTAGTCAAATCTTCTTGGTCTCAAATGTTGAATGCCTTTTGCCATTGTTGCATATCTCATGATCTATTCCTCCTTTTTCCTCACACACTTCATTCCCAGGAGCTTCCCATCAAAGATCCTCAAATGTAGTTAGCTCCTTCATGCTTCATATGGGAACATATTATGTTGATTTCATCTAGTGTGATCTATTCCTCTCTGCAACTTCCAGAGGAGGAGACCCTCATTTTCTTTGATCATGTTTCCCAGGATGGAAATATTGATCCATATTACCTGTAACATATGACATGACTTTCATAATAACCTATGTGAGCATACATACCTCGTCCTTCTTTTGGGTCATCCAGACTTCGTATAGCAGCTTCATTTGAACAAAAGGGTTTTAGACCTACTTCATTGTTATGTTATCATACCATTATCCCTTGAATCCCACAAGTTGGAATTCTTAATGAAACATTTGCTTCCTTTCTAGATAGGTGAATCCTTTGATAAGGATTCCATCAGAGAAACATGAGGATCTTTCATATCCTCACCCAGCAGATGTTGCCTTATTGACTATTGTATGATGATCCCGGTCGATGATGACCTCTACTTCTTTCTATAATTATCATTTGAGACTTCAATGAGGTTTCCAGGAGCTCTTATTCTTTGTAATCAATAGAATTTTATTCCAATGATTCTTTCTGCTTCCCATGTCAAGAGATCTTACTTCTAATACTTCTATCATGATGTTATTTTCTAATCTAATGCATCCTATCTTATTTACACTTCTTCCTATCTATAAATTACAAGTGAAAAGTACTTTCTAGTGAAGAAGATCATCTTAGTCATAGTAGAGATCTTTTACTTCTTCCTTCTTAAGCTTTTGTGTCTCAGGTTCTTTCACTTACTCAGTAATATGGGCTTCTTCCCTATCTCTCTTGTCCTTATTATGTTTAGGACAATCTCTTCTATAGTGCCCAAGTTCCTGACATCCATAACATCTTACCTTAGCCATGTTCTTCCTGTTATTTTGAGGACCAAACTTTCCAAATTTCCCTTTTCTTCTTGCCATAGCAGCATATGCTTGATTCTCCTCATTTGGTCCAACATCAACCTTTGCCTTCAGTCTAGTTTCTTCAACCTTACAGAGTGACCATAGATCTTGAAATGGAGTAGTCCCTTTCTTCCCATATAAACTTTAAGTGAAGTTACCCCATTTTTCCGGTAGTGCATTCAGTACCACTATGGTCATCTCTCTATCAAAAATCACTTCTCCTAGCTCTTGTAGTTGATCTCGAATTTCTGATATCCTTATGAAGTATGAGGCTATTCCATCTTCCTTGGACATCTTTAGTTTGTAGAGTTCTTGCCTTAATGAGATTACTTTTCCTGCAGTACTTACAGAAAAACACTCTACCAATTTGTCATATATAGCTTCTGCAGTCTCCAACTTTGATACATATGGGATTAGAGAGTCATTTATAGATTCTATGAGAATCCCTTGGGCTCTCACTTCTCCCTTCATGAATCTAGCATGTGTTTGAGTATCTTCCTTTGGAGGTTGGGTTATTGACCCTTGATGTGATCCATGACCTCATTTTCAATAAGATTTAAGTCTGTCCTTTTCTTCCATGCAAGTTAATTTGCAGCCCCAACCAATTTATTACTTTCCTTGCAAAAAGACATTTTGTTATTATCAGATATAGTCATAGAATTACTTCAGAAATTGATGCTTGCTTCCTCCTTAATCTTGATGTTGATAGAGGATTTGCTTCTTGAGTGATTGATGAGAGAGAGCTCGATTCACGATCCTTCTTGAATGTTTTAGTCTTCCTTCTTTCTTGAAGATGGTTGAAAGATTCTTCTTGGTGTAGATTTCTTCAATCTAGGGTTTTGAAGATCTTGACCTTGGTAGCCCTTGAATCTGCTACAATCCTTCTTGAAGGCTTGATGTCTTCTATGTGAACTATTTCGCTATCTGTCTAATGATTCATCCATATGTATATGCTCATGTGCCTTTACTAGATTACTATTATTACTCTTCTTTTAAAGGCTCACTTTTTATTTACCTTTCGGTAGAAGAACCTTGATACAGTCTGCAATTGAACATTTCACAAGGCATACTCACTTGTTCATCTGAAAGTACTTATGCACTAGTCTCTTGGGTTGAACATTGTGGCCAATGGAAATCTATAAGAATATATAGCAGTTGGGCCTTATTTCCGGATGGGATCCCACACCGAACGACGTGAAGTATGATTGGGACATTTAATTGGGGAGACCCCTTAGTTGACGGATTTCTAGCACCGTCAATAGTTGGATATACTCATATTGAAATCCATAATCCATCATTAGATTCTTTTAAGTCATGGAGACCTCTACAAAATTTGGAACCTATATAGGTACTACCCAAATTCAACCTAGATCTTAATGGGAATTGCAAATGGGAATTCTACCTAGCTTTGCTCTAAACAAGCCTTATCAATCTTGTTTATTCTCCTTACAGCCACTCACATAGATGGACTTGCTTCTATCAAGGATTATGCATAGATTTAGTTAATCTCAATAAATCTAACATTCACCAACTCAATTGTATTCAAAAACCACATAGAAATACAAAGAATTACCACTACAACAAAACCCTGTGATTAGCATCCCTTTTTGCTTCCTTTTTTGCGTCTAGAGACCATTTTTGGTGCTATTTGTGTCCATTTATCAAATATGGTGTAAAACTTGATGCAAAGCTTTCACCGAGTTTTGCACCAAGTCTTACATCAAATTTAGCACCAGGTATTGTAATAGGTTTTGCACCAGATTTTACACCAAGTTTTACACCACGTTTTATGCCATGTTTTATGCCACCCTTTGCACCATGTTTTGCATCAAGTTTGGCACCTAATTTTGTTTCACCATCTTTTGCATCCTCTATTACATCCACTTTTTGCGTCGAAAATTTCATCAACTTTTTCATCATCTATTGCATCCTCTTTTACATCATTTTTTGCATCCATTTTTCCATATTTTTTGCATCCCCTTTGTTACAAGTTTTTCATCGAGGTTTGTGTCTAGTTTTTACATCTAATTTTGCATCTACTTTTGTTGCATTCACCTTTACATCTTGTTTTGCATCCATATTTACATCCTCTTTTTCATCTATTATTGTGTCCACTATTACATCCATTTTTCTTGTGCCATAATTGCACCTAGTTTGACACCTCCCTTTTCACCATTTTTTGTTTCTAAATTTGCATCCACGATTGCATCCTCATATACATATATGTTTTCATCGACTTTTAAATCTATTTTTAATCCCTTTTTATATCCACTTTTGTGTCAAGATTTGCATCAAGTTTTGTGTCTTGTATTGCATCTACTTTTGCATAGAATTTTGTTTCATCAACTTTTGCATCATATTTTACATCTATTGTTGCACCCATGTTTACACCCACTTTTACATCCCTTTTTCGCATCCTATTTTTCATCTTCATTTGCTTCTCTTTTTGTATCTATCATTACATCCATTTTTGTTGTGACACAATTTGTGCCGTGTTTTGTACTTACTATTATACCCATGTTTTCTTCCAATTTTGCATCCATCTTCACATCCTCTTTTGCATAAAACATTGCATATATTTTTGCATCCAATTTTGTGTTGGGTTTTGCATCTCATTTTGTATATTCTTTTGCATGTACTTCCATTGCATCCATATTTTGAATCCAATTTTGTTTCTCATGTTGCACCCATATTTGCATCCACTTTTACATCCCTTATAACATCTTGTCTTGCATCTAAGTTTGCATCTTTTTTTTGTCTATTATTACATCCACTTTCTCATCCACTTTTTTTGTGCTATGATTTGTGCCATATCTTATGCGTATCATTGCAACCCACATTTTATTCCACTATTTCATCCACATTTGTATCCTCTTTTGTGTCCAAGTTTGCATCAAATTTTGTTTATGTTTTTTGCATCCCATTTCGAATCTACTTTTACATCCACTTTTGATTCGTTGAATTTTGCAACTAATTTTGTGTTCAATATTGCACCCATGTTTGACCCATGTTTACATCCCTTTTTTCATCTAATTGTTCCTCCTTTTTGCATTCAAGTTTGTGTCTTTTTTTTATTTATACATTCACTGTAGTATCCACATTTGTTTCACCACAATTCATGCTAAGTTTTATGCCTACTATTGTGCCATGTTTTCTTCCACTTTTTCATCCATGTTTGAATCCTATTTTGTGTTCAAGTTTGCATCAACTATTGCATCTATTTTTTCATCCACTTTTGTGTCAATTTTTTTGTCTTGTTCTGCATCTACTTATGTTGTGTCCACTCTTCATCCAAATTTACTTCTATTTTTACCCCCATTTTTTTTGTTCACTTTTGCATCCCTTTTCCAACATACATCATATTTTTTGCATTGATGATATTCCTTATGACATTGAAAATTATGAACAACTAATGACAATGTCAATAATTATAACGATGACGATAATGAAGATGATGACGATGACATGAATTGTGATTGTTGTGATAATGACAATGATGATAAACACGATGAGAGTTACAATGACAATGATGATGATGATGCTAATGACCTTGGTCATTCTTCCCAATTTTTAAATGTTGTTATGGTCAAAATCATAATAATAATATTTTGCGTCATCTTCCAAGTCATCATCATCTGATCATCATTATCATTATTTTCATCTTAGTCATCATCAAGAACAATAATGGCATGAATGATGATTATGATGTTCATGATGAAGATGACAACAATTATGATAAAAATTATATTAGTTATGATGATGGGGATGATGACAATTATAATGACGATGATAATCGTAGTAATGATGATGATTATCGATCATCTCTAAAAAATAAAGTTGTTATTTTTCTTGCATATATCATGTGTCGTAAC
>APFE031474761.1:0-78030 GCA_000404065.3 Pinus taeda
TTTTGCAATAAATTTTCATTGTTAAGCTTCATAATTAAAATCCTTGAAAATATCTCTGACTCACATAAATATAAATAACATATTTACAATCAGTTACAACTCACCGTAATTTAAGCAAGTATTTGCATAAAAAATGAATAGAAATGATATGTAAATAAGTATGCCCACTGGATACCTACCATGGTTTATGCTTTCTCCAATCCTTTATCATGTAGGAGTAAAAATGTAAATGTACCAACATAGTAGTGGTTGTTATCCACTGAAATTTTTGCAAGCCCATATCCCTTAGCAGCCAATTAACTTTTCTACTTCATATATCAATTTTCAATTGTTCTAAATGCATAATTCACTTAAGTGGTAGAGACTGCACTCCTTACAAAACTTGTCCCTAGAGCACATTCCATCTTCAATAAACTAAAATAGAGCACAATCATACGTCACATGGCCTTTCCAATAAAACTAAAATAGAAATTGCATATTGGTTAAATTTTTGAATTATTTTAAACTTGTAATCTTCCATACACTATTTGAATTGTAAAGATTATTAACTGTTGAGATTGATGGATAAGTGATGGTTAGAGAATTTGTGCATTATTATAGGGATCACACAAATCATTTTCACTAAACTCTTCTTCCTTTAATTGGTTACTTGATCATGGGACACCGTGGTGTTGTGGATTCTAGAGTGCTGTTGTTTGTTTATATTGAGTTTCTTTATTGGGATCATGAAAATATTTCTCATTAAGCTCTTCTTCTACCCCGAATTCCTTACTCTATCCTCTATCATGGGAGTGCGTTGGGGATTTTCTATTTCTCCTTTCTATTATGGATTTTGGTATGCTCCTTTGAATTATTGTCTATTATGGATTATTGTTTGCATTCTTTTTTATTTTCCTATTAAAGGCCACTAAAATAGGCAAAGAGATAACTTTCCTTTAGAAATTCCTTGATGAAAAAACATGCAGTGTTTTATATTCTATGAATTGGTGAATCCTAGGTGTAATATCTACCTGTTCTTTCATTCATGAGGGTAATTGTTCTCTCAGATAAATATGACTCTTAGGACCACCAATAGATTTGTATTTTATTGGTATATGTAGTTCTGATCTAGATTACATTACATCCCTTCCCTTCATTTTTCTAAAATGTGATATGAAATAAATTAAATAAAATATGAAATTTTAATCAATTTTTCTAGGAAGAAAAGTGAAACCCTTTACAGTAGGAGGTGAGAAGGATTAATAACTTAATGGAGGTTTGTGGCATTAAAATTCTTAGAGGATATTCCCTTATATATCATTTCTCATCTCCATCTGGATTGTAAACATG
Source organism: Pinus taeda (assembly GCA_000404065.3). Lineage (NCBI taxonomy): Eukaryota > Viridiplantae > Streptophyta > Pinopsida > Pinales > Pinaceae > Pinus > Pinus taeda. The sequence continues at coordinate 1,330 of APFE031474761.1, forward strand.
GTGCTAACATGGATATTTGTCTAGGAGAGAGAGAGAGGGAGTGCGAAAGGTAGAAGGAGAGAGAGGGAGGAAAGGGAGGGAGAGAGGGACAAGTGTTGGAATTTGACAACTAATTGTAAATATGTGTAAAAATTGTATTTATTGCCAAGCTAGTTTTATATTGAAACAATAGTTATGTAATAGAGGAGACTTCTATAAAATGACGAATGCCCGAACTATTGTAAGCGGGAGAATCATTGTTGATTAAATAGAAAATGCAATCCCTTACCCTGTGGATGTTTGGTTGACACCCTGTCAAGGTTTTACCATGTAAAACATCGTGTTTTTACTTGTGCATTTTCATTCAATTTCATTTATACATTTCTTGTTTAATTAACCATTGGGCCAAAAATTGGTATCAAAGGTCAATTCTATTGATGCCTCCGAAAAAATGGGGACCACTGTTTTGGAAAAGTCCACACTCGTTGAAGTCACCATCATCTATCTAGAAGCTTGCAGTTGCCACCAGAGGAAGAGCCACTAGTCAAGACTGGTAATCTACTCCTGCACATAGTATGCTGAAGCTTGTCACCTTTGTAAGCCCCTACAACGATTGTGAAGGGAAAAAGGAGCAGAGAATAACATTTTCATTGGAAAAAGAAAGTCGTGCCCCTGTTTGTTGATGAAGAAACTAGTAAGGAAAAGACTACTATTATTTCAAAGAAAAAGAGTTGCTGCCACCGTTTTAAGAAGTGTTGTAGTAGTTGTGCTACAATTTTTTTTAAAAAGTCTGTATCATTGTTTTGTTTCTTTCATTTTTCATGATTGAGAAGCAAAAACGTATGCACTGGAAAAGAAGTCAAGTGGATTCAAACTCAGGACCACACAGTCAAAGTTCAACAACAAGGGTGTGAGAAATTTAAGTCTCCTGCATTTTTTTAATCCCAGCCATCAATTGAAGGAGGAAGCATGTCTTTTATGCCATTGTCTAGGAAGAGGAGTAGAAAAACCAACTGCTCACTTCATGAAGAAGGAAGAGGAGGCCATTGTTGCAAGACTGACAAGAAGTTTTTTTTTTTTAATTAATCCTTTGTGGAAGAGCCAGATAATTTTTTGGGCTAAAAAAAACAACAATTTTTTTAGTTTTTCCAGAAATTTGTTAAAATTGATGGCAGAAGTAGGGTTTCATCAATTCTAAAGGAAAGAAAAGCAAGTTTTTTTTTTCAACAAAATTTGTTGAAGGGTTTCTCTATTTGAGAGAAAAATGGGGCATTTTTTCTTTAAATAACATAATCCAGAAAATTGAAATAAGGTCTTGTTTTTTAAAAGGGGAGATTGAGAAATTTGGTTTTACTCAGATTTCTGAAGAAGGGAAACCAAAATAAACCCTAGCTAAAAAAAAAAACCCTAGGAGGAAGGATTTGTAGGGAAAAAATGGCTAAAATGATAAATGCAAACTTCAAGGTGGAGAAATTCACCGGCAAGAACAACTTTTCTCTATGGAAATTGAAAGTTAGGGATTTGTTGGTGCAACAAGGGTTGCACAAAGTATTAGACGAGGGAAATAAGAAACCCTATAGCATGACAACATCAGATTGGGAGGACTTGGGTGCCCAAGCTCTCAGTACCATCATGTTATGCATGGCGGATGAAGTTCTCTTCAACATTGTTGAAGAGAGTGCAATGGCAAGTTTATGTGAAAAACTGGAAAAACTATATATGACAAAGTCATTAACCAATAGAATTTATTTAAAAAGACAATTGTATGGTCTTCGGGTGAAGGTGTGTACAAAAGTTGCAGAAAATTTAAATGTTTTTAATACACTTATATGCCAATTATCAGATGTGGAAGTTCAAATTCAGAAAGAAGACAAAGCTATAACCTTGTTGTGTTCTCTGCCTGAGTCGTAGGACCACTTCATAACTTCAATCAGTTTGAGCATTGTTGATTCTTTTAAATTTTAATCAGTTGTGGGAGCTCTCTTATCTAAAGTAGTACGAAGGAAATCTAGTACTGAGACAATTGCCCTAGAAGCCATGATAGTTAGAGGATGGTCAAAGAGAGAGAAGAAAAAACAAAGGAGTCTTCTAGATCAAAATAAAAGGGAAAGAATTGTAAGGAAAAATGTTGGCACTGCAATAAAATTAGACACCTCAAGAAGAACTGTTGGAAACAAAAAGAATATTATAACCTAAAGAAGGAAGCAAATCCAGTTGATTTAGGTATGATAGACAAAGTTCTATTTGTTGAAGAATTATGTGTGATAGATTAAACTTTACCTGTATGTAATATCTCTCATGATTTTGGAGGTTGGTTGTTAGACTCTAGTGCTTCTCATCACATGTGTCCACACATAAATTGGTTTACTTTATATGAAGATGTAAATAGTAGTTCTGTGTTTATGGGTAATAATGTATCATGTCAAACTATTGGGGTGGGAAATATCAGGATTAAAATGTATGATAACACAATTAGAAAATTAACTAGTGTTAGACATGTACCCGAATTGAAGAAAAAATTGATTTCCTTGGGAGTGTTGGATTCATATGCTTATAAGTTTATAGGTCAGAATGGAGTGTTGAAAGTCTCAAAAGGTGCCCTGGTTGTTATGAAGGAAGAAAAGGTCAGAAATATTTACAGACTCAAAGGAAGTACTCACGTTAGTGAAGCAGTGATTGTGTTAGAGAAAGAAGAAGACGATACTCGCCTATGGCATCAACGATTGGGTCACATGAGCAAGAAAGTTCTTCAGGTACTGATGAACTGTAAATTACTTCCTATTTTGAAATCCTTGAAGTTGGATTTCTGCAAACATTGTGTTTATGGAAAACAGTGTAAACATAGATTTAAAACTAGAAGTCATAATAGTAAAGAAATTTTAGACTATATTCATTCTGATCTGTGGGGACCATCTCCTATTGTATCATATGGAGGTGCTCTATATTTTTTAACGTTTATTCATGATTTCCCCAATAAATTTTGGGTCTTTATGCTAAAAATGAATGCTGATGTATTCAATGTCTTTAAACAATTTAAAGCAATGGTAGAAAAAAGAATAGGCAAATCAATTAAATGTTTAAGAACTAACAATGGTGGTGAATTTACTTCTCTAGAATTTGAACAATACTGTAAGGATGAAGGAAATGTTAGACACAAAACAACTGTTTATACTCCTCAACAAAATGGTGTTGTTGAATGTATGAATTAGACTCTTATCAAAAGAGCCAGAAGCATGATCAACAATGCTAACCTACAAAAGTAGTTGTGGGAAGAAGTAGTATCCACTGCTTGTTATTTAGTTAACATATCACCTTTAGTAGCAATTAATTGTAAAATTCCTGAAGAAGTTTGGTCATGTCAGTCTTGTGATTATTTACATTTAAGGATATTTGGTTGCGATGCTTATGATCTTATTCCTAAAAATCAACGTTCAAAATTAGATCCAAAATCAAAATGTTATGTCTTTGTTGGGTATGACTATGCAGTGAAAGGATGTAGGTTGTGGGATCCTACGTCATGAAAGATAGTCTTAGTAGAGATGTAACATTTGATTAATCTTCTCTTTTGAAATCAAATGTTGAAAGAATTGAACAGGAACAAGTATTGCCAAATCAACAAATTCAATTAGAGGCTATACCTTTCTTTGAAATTTTAAAGGAAGGAGATACTTCTGGAGGAAAAGGTGATGAAGATACAAAGGAAGTTGTTGAAGTTTCTAAACTAGTTTGGCAACTAATCACTCTAAGGAGGTCTACAAGGGGAAGAAAAACTCCCAGAAGGTATGAATATTCTGCTTCATCTTATGCTTCGATTACTAAAGATGGGGAACATTCTTGTTATCAAGAAGTAGTAGATGATATGGATAGCGAAAAATGGAAAATGTTATGGAAGAAGAAATGGATTCCTTAGCCAAGAACAATACCAAGGATCTTGTAGAAATTCCTAAAGGGAGAAGTGTTGTTGGATGTAAATGGGTCTTTAAGTTGAAACGAAAAGTTGATGGAAGTATCAAAAGGTATAAGGAAAGACTGGTAGCAAAAGGGTATTCTCAGGTTGAAGGTATTGACTTTCGTGAGATTTTTTCACCAGTTGTAAAACTTGTTTCTATTCATACTATATTGGCACTAACTGCATTACTTAACCTTGAGTTAGAACAGTTAGATGTTAAAACAATTTTTCCAAATGATGATTTGGATGAAGAGATATATATGGAACAACCAGAAAGTTTTGTACAAGGTCGCAACAAAAAAATAGTTTGCAAGCTTAGGAAATCATTGTATGGCCTGGGGCAGTCTCCCAGGCAATGTTACAAAAAGTTTGACTCCTTCATGGTGAGCTGGAACTTTATCAGAAGTGAGTATGATCATTGTGTATACTTCAAAAGTTTTAGTGGCATACTTATTATATTAGTTTTTTATGTTGACGATATTCTTATTGCAAGCAAAAGCATGGAAGAGATCAACAATTTAAAGGCTCAACTTTCTAGGACGTTTGATATGAAGGATCTTGGAGCAGCAAAACATATCTTGGGCATGGAGATACATAGAGGTAGGAAAAATGGTAATATTTGGTTATAACAATAGAATTATGTGGAAAGATTACTTGAAAAGTTCTATATGAATAGTGTGAAACTTGTTAATGATCCATTATCTTCCCATTTTAATTTTTCTTCGGTTTTGAGTCCTAAAACTGATGAAGAAAACCAATATATGTCACATGTACCATATGAAAATGTTGTAGGAAACTTAATGTATGTGATGGTATATATAAGACTTAACATTTCACATGAAGTTGGAGTTGTCAGCAGGCTCATGGTAAATCGAAGTGAAGAACGTTGACGAGAAGTGAAATGGGTGCTTCGATATCTAAGAGGCACAAGTGACCATTGCATCATCTTTAATGGTAATGAAGGGTAAGTTTGCGGATATGTAGATGCTGATTATTCAGGTGATTTGGACAAAAGGATATCTACTACAGGTTATGCCTTTACTCTTGTAGGTGGAGCAATTAGTTGGATGTCAAAGCTTGAAGAAACATTTGTGCTATCCATTACCAAAGCAGAATATATAGCTGCTTCAGATGCCAATAAAGAAGCAATCTAGTTGAAGGGTCTACTTGATAAGATTGGAAGGTCAGTAGAGAGAGTGAATGTAATCTGTGACAGTCAGAGTGTTATTTACTTGGCTACAAATCCAGCTTATCATAGCAAGACCAAACACATTGATGTAAGATATCATTTTCTGAGACATGTGATCAATGGTAGAAATGTAGCTCTTAAGAAGGTCCATACATGGGAAAATTGTGCAGACATATTTACAAAGTCAATTATAGTAGAGAAGCTGCAATGGTGTTTAGCTTCTCTTGGCTTGCAGAAGAGATGATGAATGGACATGGGCAAGGGATTAGGAAAATTGTTGTCAAGGTGGAGTTTATTGGAATTTGACAACCATTTGTAAATATGTGTAAAAGTTGTATCTACTGCCAAGTTAGTTTTATACTGAAACAACAGTTATGTAACAGAGGAGACTACTATAAAATAATGAATGCCCGAACTATTGTAAGTAGGAGAATCATTGTTGATTAAATAAAAAATACAATCCCTTACCCTATGGATGTTTCCTTGACACCCTGTCAAGGTTTTACCATGTAAAACATTGTGTTTTTACTTGTGCCTTTTCGTTCAGTTTCACTTATACATTTCTTGTTAAATTAACAATTGGACCAACAAGAGGGTTGGGAGGAGTAAACAAGAACAAAGAGTGAGTGCGAGGGATGGGAGGATTGTGGGAGGGATAGGATAGAGAGGGGGGTGGGGGGAAGAGGGCAAGGGTGAAGGGGAGAGGGAGAGGGAGATGTGGGAGTGGCACATAGATAGAAAGGGGAAGGAGAGAGAGAGGTTAATGAGGAGGGAGGGAAGGGGGGAGAGATAGTGGATGTGGGGGGGAAGAGGGATGTGGAAAGAGAGAGGGATAGAGGGATAGTGATAAGTAGAGGGAGTGAGGGAGAGATATATATAGTGAGAAAATGGGGAGATTAAGAGGGAGAGGGGGAAAGGGAGATGGAGTGGGAGAGAGAGATGAAGATAGGCAGGAAGAGAGGGCATGGAGAGAGAGAGAGAGAGAGAGAGAGAGAGAGAGAGAGAGAGAGAGAAGTAGAAGGAGATGGAGGAGATTATGGTAAAGGGAAGGAGATATATACGGGGGAAGAGAGGAGGGGAGAGAGAGAGCAATGTAGGGAGATGAGTAAGAGAGGGAGAAGGATAAGAAGGGAGAGAGGACAAGGATTAGTAGGGAGAGAGAGGGAGAGAGGGATAGGGACAAGGAAGGAGTGGGGAAGAGAAAGATGGGGGAAGGAGAGGATGAAGGTTATGGAGGGAGAGGGAGAGAGAGAAGTAGAGAGGGAGGGGGAGGAATGGGTGAGAGGGAAGGAGAGAGAGATTAGGGGGACAAAAGTGGGAAGTCAGAGAAGGGGAGAGAGAGAGGGAGAAAATTGTAACTAGGTTCGATCTTCATTGTGATGCAATTGTAATCATGACATTATATATTCTTTGTAATGAAAGCAAATGAAAGAGAAAAAATTATAATTTATATTGGAGTATTGGTTCCATACTCAACTTTGAGTCAAATCATGTTCTTCATGATTTTAGGTCTTTAAGTCCTTTTTTGGATAAATAATAATATTGGTCATGTGTTATAGTCCCATTTGAACTCATAGTAATGAAGAAAAATATTTATTTTAGCAAGAAAAATCCATGGATAAGGCCAAGTCCAAGTCGTAACAAGAGCAAGATTAACGAGGCCTAAAAGAGGGCTCTTCGAGCATCAAGAAAGGATATATAAAGGAGTGAAATTGTACTCATTTTCACACACATCTCAAGAAAGTTTGCTCTGCAATAGAAAATGAGAGGAAGAGTAGTTGGGAGGTTGAATAAGAGGAGAAAAAGTTGAAATTTATCAAGAAGTCTTTCTCTCTTGTCTCACTAGGGTTTTTGAAACTACAGGTTGCAAGATGTAAAATTTCTGTAGTAGTAGAGGGGGTCAAAGTCATAGTGCCAAAATTCTGTTGCACGGGTTGAAGTTGTAGTATCATTGTAGCAATATCAAAATTTTGGAAGTTTTATTAGGGAAGATATTGCTGGGGGATGGCTTGGGGTTTGGAGGGTTTATTCGCTTGGGTATTTGGGTCTTTGAAGTCTTGTTTGTAAGTAGATTCTAAAGGAGAAGAGAATAATTTTATGTGGCCTGCATGCCAAAATATGTTACAATAGGTTGGTGATCTGAGTTATATTATGTGGTCTGCATGACAAAATATCTATGCATATAAAGGTTGTGAGGTTGAAGAGCCTAGATTTTTAACTAATATGTAATTAAACATTTATTAATAATAAAAATATGGTGAATGTGGAGCCCACTACACGAAAAATAGTATGGGAGGTGTAACTCTAAGGGAAAAGGGTAACAATTGGGTATTTTGGTAAAACAGTGCACACATGGCCAATGTGGCTCTAAAGGGGTGCCACATGGCAAGGTAAAGCCATGTAGGTAAAAGTAAGTATAGGTGTCTATGATATTTATGAATTTAGTCATTTTTTCATAGGATTCAGTTATGGGATTATTTAATATCGTTGACTGGTAACCAGAGATTCTAGGGGTAGGAGTATGCAACTAGTTTTGGTGTGGTTACTTAGTTAACCACCTGAATTGGATGCATATTGATTTCAAATATTGGTGCTCTAGTTGTGTGAGGCTTGGTGGCTCTGGGAGCTTGGTGTATATAGTTATGGCTTGGTGGCCATGGAGTTCTAGTGGAGGTCAGAGGTGTTCTTATAGAATTGAATGCATCACGTATGGGTGAGTCATGGTTGTTCCAATTATGGATTGGTGGCCATGGATTTCTAGTGAGGAACTTGGTTCAGTGATAGTTGGTGAGTCCTGGTTCTAACCATGGAACTAACTATGAGTTTATTTGGTTTTAGCTAATTGGAACTTAGAATTTGGATAGTATTAGAGCTCTTGGATTTGCAGGGTGATACCATTCTAGCAAACCATAAGCCACCCTGGAGGATGGGCAACATCAAGGGACTGAGGTTGTGCCACTTGGGTGTTAGCTAGGGGAATCTGAGCTTGTGGCTAGGGATTGAGGTTGTTGGGGTTGGATCCATGGAAATGGATTTGTTGTTCAATTAATATTGTTTCCTATAGAGTTGTTTCCCCTCCTTGCATGTGACCTATGGTTGAGGATCTTAAAGTTTGTTGCCTTATGGTTAATCCATGGTCATTTCATGATTTGTAAATCACTCAAGTAATTTTTTCCTAGTTTTAAACTATCAATTCACTTGCACACACGTGCTTATTCTTCGACGAGTTCATGAGAAAACTTCCTTCATTCAATCTTGAACGTGCATAACACAATACATAAACACAATATCAATGCGATATTCAACTCATACTGACAGTTAGTGTGCACTTCCATTGACAATCTCCCTCACTTTGTTGTGTTTCTAGTTCTATTTTGGTGAGATTTTTCAACTGTCATCTTTTGCACATTATTTATTTTAGAAATGTCACTTTCACATTCACAACTCTCGTTTTAACTTTATTTTACTTTAATAAGTGTCATTTTCATGTTGTATTTTTTTCAACATGTGTTTATTTTAATTTCGTTTGGATTTTGCAAGTGTCTTCTTCAATTTTTCCTCCCGTTGTAGCCATCACTTTTGTATTTTCACTCTTACTTCTTTCACACCTTTGTGTATCACCAAAATTAGTTATGGCACACTCATTCCTTCAACTTAGCGCACCTTTTTTCCATAGTCACCACTTTTATCGAAGCTTGCATTCTAAGTGTTGTAATGTTTCATTTCAACCATCACACTTAGAAATACATGTCACTTTGTTCCTTTTTCAAGGTGTGACTATTTTTCATGAGTCATGCACATTCTATTGCCTTGTATTGATCAAATTTATGTGTGTCATCTATGGTTGAGTCATGTTAGGATGTACTTCTTTCTATTACTCTCTTGGTACCACACTTAGCCATTTTGAGAGATTTTGTTGGTCCTTTAGTCCAAAGCAAGTTCTAAAGGCATTAATCCTCTTCCTAGGTGACCAAGGAAGCTTATTCATGAGCCTCATTGTCATATATTTCCTCCCATACTTGCGCATTAATCATTTTATAAGGTATACTACCTCTCACAATGCATTAGTACTTCTTAAGGATAAGTCACCTAGCCTTGTGTTTCCTCCCTCGTTGAAAAGCGCATTCCAAATAAACAAGTAGCTGATGTTGGAGAAACCCATGCAATCCCATGTCGAAGCATGCTTCAAAGAAATGAAGCACACTTCAAATTTTTAGTGAAAAAGTTCACTTCAGAATAGCAAGGACCTTCTCTCCTCTAAAAAGAACACTATAAATAAGGAACTTATTTCCTTCAAAAGTGGACTCTCAGATCCTGAGTGCATTTCAAGACTATGAGCGCACTCCTCTAGCTTGAATAAATTTTCCCTCCTTGAGTGCATGCCGCAATCATGAAGGATAAAACTTCATTTTTCTCTTAGAACGCTTGATGCACTAACGAACCATGAATCCTTAGAGTTCCTAGTGCAATAAAAAGCATGAAGCTTCATACTTCCTTTTGAGTGCACAATGCAATCACAAAGCCTTAAGCTTGAGCACACTCCTTAGGCACAAAGAACAATTCCCTCTTTGAGAGCATGAGCACACCTTAAATGCATGGAGGCTCTAAGCCTCACTCCTTCATCTCTTCGGAGTGTATCCTTGCACTTTCTTAGTCTCTTTGAGTGCATGAGTTCACCTTGAAGGCCGAAAGGCCTAAAGTCCCACTTCTTTGTCTCTTTGGAGTGAGCCCTTGTGCCCTCTTATTTTCTTTGAGTACATGAGTGCACCTTGAAGGCTTGAAGGCCTAAATCCTCACTCCTTTATCTCTTTGGACTTCTCCCTTGCTCCATTTAGTTTGACTTCCCTCGTTTGAGCATGTAATCACACCTTAAAATCCTCTTGTGAACCTGGATGAGTTTGACTATGCCCTCCTAATCAAGCACTATTATTTTAATCCTTTCATAGGACTATCATAATATGATCATTACATGAGCTAAGTACTAACATAATAAGTGTTTTAAGACTTTTTCTTACTTTCCATAAGTGATCTTCATTTGTAGGAGTACTATCTCACCCTGATAAGGAGATTTTGAAGTAGATAACAAGGATAAAGCATAAAGAAACACTTGCAGAAATGAAGAACAAAAAATAAAATCATGAAGACATGAAGTATATCATGGAACAAGAGAGAAAGAAGACATTGCATGATGACTCAAAGGATTTCGATAGTGATCAAAGGCTACTTGGAGGGTGAAGATAAGGAATAAATAATACCTTCCATGAATATGAAGCGTAGATCTTAATTATCATCAATAATGCAATATGAAGCAGCAAGGAAGACAAATTGGCATTGCCACCCCATCATGAAGTCCATGTCATCATGGTAAAGTTGTAATCTTTACAAGTATCATGATAATGGTAAATGTGTCCATGTGTCATGCCACATCATCATGCGAAATGTAATGATGTATTATCAAGAAAGGAAAAAATGTAATGCAAGAGTCATATGTGGAACATGAGGATTCACATAGTCATATGTGGACAAAAATTGTATAGAAGTCCAAAAGTCATATAGAAGTCCAAAGGACACAATAGAAGTTATAGAGTCATGAGGGTAATCCAAGAGTCATGAGTATATTAAAGGTCATTCCTCTTGTTATAAAAGCAACCTCATAACTCAAGCAAGGGGATTTTGGAGGCATGAACTTTAGAGATCTAGTCTTGGCTTCTCTACTAGGCATAGGAGAGAACACTATTCTTTGGAGAAGAAAGAAGTGACTTAATGTTCCATTATTGGCACTAGTGTCTCATCATTGTAATTGTGTAGTTGGATATTTTACCTTATAATTGAATTCAATGAGCCAACACATATTCATGAATGTATTGCAAATGTTTTAAGATTATTTTTGTGATGTTTATGATATATGTTGTTTTCATATGTACTGAGGAAATTGAAGTATTGTGGTGGATTTGGTGCCTGTTACCCACCACTTTGTGCGTGATGTCCCCAAGAGAAAATTTCCTCCATGATGAGCCTCAACAGGTAGCCAACAACCCCTTGATGCCTCCTACTAGTTCTTTGTACCATTTTTCTACCACCAGAGCCCACCATGTGCTCACTCACCTGCCTATATTGATCATATGTTTCAAGGTGGGCTTCCCAAATGTAAAGGTATGCATTGTCATTTGGTAATTAAGTATTGATTTTATTTATCATGGATACTTTTTGGTATGGATTGATGAAGGTGTTTGGAGAAAAGAGTGGGCTTAGTTTGTGCTCTCGTCCCCTTGATCAGTTTTGGTTGTTACCCTTGGATATTAGTCCCATGGGATCTCTTTTATTTACCATTCGGCTCTAGGTTGGTACTAATTTGGAAACCCTCATTTTGGGTGCACGGTCACACTCCTTTACCAGCACATATTACTCCATTTCCACTCAATATACCCCCATTCATCTTTTCTCCCACTTGGGTCCACATTCTCATTTTGGGTCCACATTGGGCTAACCTCCCTATCCCATTTCCCCCACCTTGGAAAGGGGTCGGGCCTAGAATGATGCCCCAAAGGTTGAAGAAATTTAAAAAAAAGGTGAAAAGCATAATTGACCACATTTAACAGGAAATTGTACCACAAAATGCAAAAGATGGTCGAGACAAAAATAATTAGCACATGGGAAAAATCCATTACATGAGCTCTACCCTAATCATTGGCCATCACCCTAGTTCCATAGGCCCTAGATGAGCCTCATTTATCATTTAGGAACCCATGATTGTCACAACCCCTGGAGGGAAATGAATTGCCTTACCTAAAAGGGGTAATCACTGCTATATCTTACACATAATTCTCTTTTCTATTAACCCCGAGTAGTTAATTAAAGAAAATTCATAAAAGGATAAAGGTATATGAATAAGGGTGGAAACATCAAGGTTCGGGGACCTCATGTACCATGACTTCTCGCTCCTATACATTACATACCTAGGTGTGGGCATCCCTTTATCTAGCTACTGCTATGCCCCACTATGTGGCCGAAGGTTGCCACTCTCATTCCTTATTCCACCTCAATTATTTTTCACTTGCCACCCCCATTAGAGGGATCTACCTTGGACATATTATCCCCTTTAAGGGCTAAAACTACCTTGTAAATTATTTGGCTAAACCCCTATGGAGCCTAGAGAAACTAGCACATGCCAAAGCCCACTATGGAAGGGCATGCCATTATGAAGTGTCCTCGTTGTTATCCATGATTTGTAAGATCTTTTACCCAATTATTTTAATGATTGATTGTACTGGAAGCCTATGAGATGCATTGGATCTTATGCATGATTATAGGTAGTTTCCATTTGGGTTTGGTCTTCCTATATGGGATCCTAACCCAAAATGTCTACATTGGCACATGTAGGTTGCAGATAGAGAGCAATTGGCCTCTATAACAGCATATAACACTCCATTGATCATCATGGATGTTCAATGATTACTAGTGATCCACTCTTAGGATGATGGTGATATTCTTGGTTCGTTATGCCTAGCAAATCCCCATAGGAGCCCCACACTATTAACAAGTGTTCCAGGACTTTTATTATGTCATGGAAGCATTCATTCCACCACTTGAACCCTTGCCCAGTATCTTTGATTCATATGGCGACCCATGGCATCATCTGTGTGCCCTTATACCCACTAGCAGCACCACAAGTCTACTACATGGAGAACAAGGGACCACCCAATTTTCCATTATATTTAAAGGAATTTATTCCTAAATATGGCCCTTCAAGATATTACTAAGCCTTTGTAGGGCCCTACTACATGCACATATTATTATTTGGTCCCTTGTGAGGCTTACTTTTACATTTGTGATCTAGTTTGGTGGGCTTGTCACCAATAGGGGTTTTATTTGCACATTATTTTATCATTAGGGGCTAATGTAGGCCCATAGGCTAATTAAAAATCCTTAGGAGGCTATATATTGATGTTAGATATGCTCATTTTTAGCATCACTTGACTTTCGATCTCTCTAATCATAGAGAATTTCACACTTTTTCCTTGGTGGATATTTTTTGGAGATGGATGAATTTTGATGTATGGATTTGGGATATTTCTCTTGTATTGGAGATTTATTAAGAAAACAAAATACTGTTTGGATATAATCTATAATGTTTTAAGTAAATTTTAATGCTATTATTCTTGTTACTGCATAGTGCTAAAATTAGGGAAAATTGTTGCATTATTAAAATGTTGAATTGAGCATGTTTTAGCTAATTTAATGTATGGGCCAATATTATATAAATGAAATGTCCTAGATATATATTTGTGTCGATAATATTGCATCATTTTACCTAAAGTATAAATTCTTGAAGCCCACTTTTTGTTTCTTTCTCTCAAAATTGGACGAACTTGACTTTCTAGTCCTCCTTGAACAAGAAACCAAGTTCTTACTCATCATTATCCTTGACTCCATATCCCAAAGTGAACTAGGCACTGATCCCTCAAAAAGAGTGATCATTTTGACCCTCATTTTACGATTTTCCTAGTTTCCCCGAAGTCTAGCCCCATTAGGTCACATAGGACATCAATTTCCTGAGAATTAACCCAAGGAAAAACTTCTATCTACTATAGGCTACTGTGATGCTGGGTCCCCTCCTTCTCCTACAAATTTAATGAAATTCTAATGGTGGAATCTCTAGGAATCCCAATCCCTATCTCTATGATCGAATTTTTCCTAGGCATCCCCAAGGCTAGACTTCAATAGGATCAATTCAACCTTTTGAAGTAAATATTCTTTTTTGGTCCTTTCCTTTAACCTTGTCTAGGAAAGGAACATCATTGTTTTCTACATTCCATCCCCGAACGTGGACTAGGAAATTTATTCATAAGCTTATCATTTCTCCCACAACCCTTCGATACCCACCCATCATTCCTGGTGGACCAAGTAACTTTGTTAAAGAGAAAGCAAGCTCCATTCTTCACTCCATCCTTGGGAAAGGGTTTTTCAGGGTTTCTTCTCACTTATTCATTGACATATACTTCATAAGTGATCCCAAGGCTATCGACACTCCTCCCATTGATATAATTTTGTAAAGAGAAGGGAGACTTAGTTGTGGTGATAGTGGGCGAAGCCTCCACTGTTGCCCTTAACCTAGTAGTTTCCCTCTTAGGAACCCCTTTAGGTCCCTTGCTAGTTTGAGTGGTAACAATGCCTATCCTATTGAATGTGTGTTGTATTTGATTTACAATAATTATGTGAACTATTGCACTAATGAATCTTTTTATGATCTCATGTGTCCCTCTTAGCTTAGTAGTATTTCTTCCTTCTAGAGGCTCACTTTTTTTCTCCCTCTCGTGAAGGTGTCCTTTTACACATTATAATAGGAGTTTTTCAATGTCAAATAACATTCTTATTCAAGGTTATTTATATAATTTTTTTTGTTATATGTTGATACCAAGATGAACCTCTGTGTTATGGTGGTCAGGCTGGTAATCCATATGGGGCTGCTACTCCAATTGTGATTTCACATTTGGGGGACTCCCTGTATGTCATTAGTATCCAACACTATCAACATTCTGGCACTAGGAGGCATAGACGACATGTTGTGCCCATTGAGTCTATTCTGAATCTCTTTCTTTTAATGGCTCTTTCCCAAATCATAATCCTGAAGTGTTTTTCTAACCTACCTTCTGGTAAAGTTTCAATATTTGTGGAAATTGTTCATTTCTTGTCTCAATTAAAGTTTCATGGTGAGGGTGGTACATTTTTAACCAAAAACATAAATTATTTTATTGGGTTTTATAGATCTCTTGAAATCGATGATGAATATGTTATGTCTATTCTATTCACCCTCGGTCTTGAAGGTCACGTTAATTGATGATGTCATAACTTACCATCTACTTCCATTGATTCTTTTTGTCAATTCCTTTACAATCTTCATCAAGATTTTTATAGGGATGAGTACCGAGATGTTTATAAAATAATTAATCGAATTAGAACGGAGCCTAATGAATCAATTGAGTATTTTAAAAACAAATCCCTTCCCTTATATTATGTGTTTCGTTAACAAAGAATTGATTGGGGTTTATTCAAGAAATTTTTTGAACATTTGGTTCGTATCTCTTTCAATCAATGTGAATCTAAACCCCTAAATTCTTACATTCTCTCAGCTTTCGGAAATTGTGATATGCTCCAAATATTATAGGAGGAGCCTATTATTTCGTTTTCTCCTATTCCTCCTCCCTTTATAGTACCATTTTGGGTTCCTCCTTGTAATGATGTTGAAGTTGGGAAATATATAAATCAAATTTCTATTCCATCTTCTCAACCATCATCCATTTCCCATGATCTTGATCCGAGTGAGGATAATTTGGAATGGTTCATGAATCATATAGTGAAGAATAATCCCTCCATTCAACCAGATGGCATTAACACTCATAACACTAGTCTTGAATTTTATTTTGATTATTATATTCCTCTGTCATCTCTTTCATATGATCCCTTGCCCCTTCAACCACTTGATTAGTCTCTTCTAAATCCAAGTATCAATGAAGAGGAAGGTAGTCACATTTAATAGATAATGGACTAGCAAGGTCAGGATTCTTTCGATCTTTCTTCTCTTTTTCAGAATATTTTGTGTCAAGATAATGTTCTCCTATCCTGATTGATTTTGAATCTAGAAATCTTGGTGATCTATTAAATAATGTTAATTTTATTAATCAATCTGAAATCTTGGAAAAACTTCATTCTATTGATTTTGGCCCTGTCATTGTATGTAATGATGATTTCCCAAGTGGAACTTTTGATATTTTGGTTTCTCGAGATTTTTTTTTTCAAAATATTTAGACACTAAATCAAATTCGGTTAAAGAAGATGTTATTATGGAAACTTCCTCTTCACCTCACTATCCCTTGCATCATATTGTTTCTAATCCTCCATGCTCTTCAAATTTATTATCTAATAGGTTGGATTTTGAATTGACTCAAGATAGTGAGGTCATCAATGATGAAGAATAAGGTAAGAAACTTATCAAGTATCCTTTCCATTCCTTATCATTCCCTGTTTTGCATGAAGAGAATTATTTTATCTAGGATACTCATGAGGTTTGTCCGATTGATCCATCTTTAAATGTGCAATTACAAGAATCTTTTTACTTGGGTAATATATTTATCGAAGATGTAAATTATGACCAAATCAATGATGTAGATGGCTAACATTTCCATAATAGTGATATTGTTGAAATTACAGATGGTGGTTATCCATACACCATGCATGATATAATCCAATCTTCAATATCTCATTCTACAATCTTGGAATGTTTTAGGACTTATCAGGAAGTAGAGGCATTTCCATAATAGTGATATTGTTAGAGATGGTGGCTATCCATACACCATGCATGATATAATCCAGTCGTCAATATCTCATTCTACAATCTTGGAATGTTTCAGGACTTCTTAGGAAGTAGTGGCACTTCAACTTCCATTGATGGTTCTGTGAGGTCCTCAGAACTCTGGTAACGCCCCTAAACCAAATCATATTAGGATATTCTCATAAAATTATTTTCTTTTCATGGTTTTGTTGAATGTAAATTCCTTTTGAAAGATGTTTTGTACATTAGACATAGTTTTTTATAACTTTCAAGATTTGGTCTATGATCACATTAACCATCTTATTTCAATAGATTTATCTTCATGCAAATCTCTTATATCAAACTTAGATTTGGAATGTATATATTTCATGGATGAGAAAGTTGTGAAATTAATCATTATCAAGATTATATTTGGCTGAAGGACTCATGTCTATCATAATATTTTGAAAGTAATCGGCTGCTAATCCTTCTTGTGAATATTCTGATACTGATTATTTTCTTCATGGCACCATTTATCTTCTTTAGTGTCAATAAATTCTATTGTTATTTTCTAAATCAAATCGAAATTGATTTATCCTCATCCTCTATGGACCGAGAATCTTACACCTTAATCAATTTATTTGATCATGACACTTGTTATTCAATTTACCATGATTCCACTAGTATATCACATGATACTTGTTTCAAATGGATTGATCCTTATTATTTATCATTTCAATATGAAGATACATTTCAAGAAGTCAAGGATCTTTAGCCTTCGAGGATGGTTATGTCAGGTACTCACAATGTTGACAAGCTTTCTGAATATGATCAAATTCATTTTCGATTATGTATGCATAATTTATAGCTGTGGACAAAAGTATCTTCCCTAAACCTAGTGGACTGGTCTAGAAAAACAAAAACCAAAGAATATAAAGTTTCCCTTATAGAATTTGAAGAATGGAAGGAGGCTTACTTGGAATCCATCACAAGCTCTCCTCTCCTCTTGGCTTGTAAGCTCGAATCGTAGCTCCAATTTCTATAATTAGAACGTACAAATACAATCATCACAAGCCAAATATTTAAGAAATCTATGTAGATTATCTAATTACTCTATTTAATTTATGAGCAAAGCATTGAAATATATGAATATAAAAATAACATAACACATATAGGAAAATGATATACTCTTTGTATTAATAGAAATAGGAGAGATTTTACATCCAAGAATAGTAGCTGATCTTGTAGAGATCTCCCCAAGTTGACTTGTCCTTCCTTGTCACGAAGAACACCTCAATGTCACCCTAATGCATGAATATGATGACTCCATTAGATTTAAGGCAATATCATGAGGGTAACATTAGTCTCCAAAATCCAACACTAATGTTGTAGATGGCTATAAATTTATAGGAGAAGGATGTTAGTTCAAGAATTCTTATCCATTTACCAATCTAGTCTAAGATCTACTTAAGAGGAAAGGATGAGTTCAAGGGATAAAAGGTGAAATATCCAATGTAGGATGAGATAGGATTCAAACTTCTTATCCAAGGTATATGGTTGAAACAAATCCTGGAAGCTTCTAGAAGAGGAAGCTTCAGGTTTATTTTTAATTTTCCCAAATTTCTAGAATCAACGCACCCCTAACAAGGGACAACCTATTGTTGGTCCCTAAAGGGGTAGGGTGTGTTGGGCCTTAAAAACACTGAAATGAAGCAGTCAAAACTAGAAACTCATGGATTTAAAGAGTAATGCTTATGGATTTGCGTAGGGATGATGAAAAGGTTTTCATGAAAGTGGATTGATCCAGTTTGTAGGCTTATTGACTATATGTGACAAAATGGTGTATAAAATATTCCCCCCCTAAAGTGCAAAGTTAGAAAAAATAATTGATCACTGAAGTGATTTAGCTTAGGACACGTTTGGATCAAGAAAAATTGGTTGAGATCATCATCCATTACAATAAATTTTCATCATGATATCTTTCCTAAGGGAGGCATACCCATGCTTAGCACCTAAGCTAACAAAGGTTGATATGAGCTTGTGGACGACACTTCTAATATCTTGGGGATACTAGGATAATTTATAAGAAGGTGATCGCCCTTACATAACTGCAAGGTAATTTAACTTTATAGGGTTGATTGGGAGGTTTCTCCATACTAGTTCCATTAATATCAATGGTTATTTGGTTCCCCCCTACTTAGTTTTCTTCTTCTTCATCATCCTTTTGTTTTTTTCTTAGCTTCTTGGTTACTAGAGTAAAGACTTTCACCAGGCGAGGAGGATGAAAGGGTTGAAGAGAAAAAAGGTGAAGAAGGAAAGTGATCAACTTGAGGTTGATGTTGTTGAGGTGGAGGAGAACTTCGCTGAGGAGAAATTTTGGAATTCATAACCAAGGAGGTAAAAAATAACCAAACTAGTAAAATAATGGTAAATCCAGGAAGGGACAACATTTCCATATAGGGAGCACCAATATCTCCAAAATAAGGAAAAGGACTAGGATTCCCATTAAGGGGGTTCCCTTGATTAGTAGAATCGATAATTGTTTCTATTAGTCTTAATCTAAGATCTACTAAGGAGTTTCTCCATGGTGAGGATGTTGTTTTGTGATCAATTAATTGATTTTAGAAATTAACAACACAAATAAATAAAAAAGGGGTAGCTAGGCATAACGGTTTTCCAAGCAACTATGAATTGCAATATACCACCTTCGAGAAATAAGGATTTACGTATGAGCAAGAAATATACCCAAATGTTGTGCTCAAAGTATCACAATGTACAAGGAAGTAGACTTGGTTACCTATGGTGGGATAACAACCTACAAGGGACTTCCAAAATATACTAAGAGGTAGGTGGAAGTGCAGTCCATAGCAGTGTAATGCGTAGCCGTATGATGAGAGAATTTCCATATGATTTTCATGCATAGAGCACCATCCGATATACCCGAAGGTACATGGAGAACGTTCTGATACACTTACGTATGTGGAAAGAGATTTCACCCCTGGAATGAAACACTTGTAAGAAATGACAACTCATACATTTAAAGATGTTGGAACATGTCTCTAGCCGAGACCTCTAGATGTGTCATCAAGTTTCAAATGCTCCTTAGGTTAATTGAGTGAATTTTAGAAGTTAATCTTGAATTATGTTTCAATTTAAAGGCTCAGAACTTGATGTCACCTAAACACACCCATAACGTAACTAATATGACAAAACAAACTCTTTTCATTTTCTTTTTAACAATGAAAGGACTAGATAAGTAGGGGAAGAAGAAATAAATCAACATGCAATAAACAAGTTTGTTAAATGAAATTCCCCTAATTCAACTATTCCAATTGCAATTCACACACAAAACCCTACATGAAATGAAAGACGCATAAGATTTTTCTTTTCAGTTGCACTTAATTTTTAGAAGAAAACTGAGATGTTTGTATAATCATTGACAAAATAAACTATTCAAAAAGATGTCTAAAACACCAATTATTTCAATCAATGAATGATCAAACAATCAATTTGTTAATGACCTAATTGATAAGAACAAAGGAAAATATAATTTTTTTTTTATAGAAGGCACTCAAAACCAAAAGTTAACAAGACGAATTCTTTTGAGAGACCAACAAACTTTAGAAGAAAAGGAGAACTAGCTAGAACAAATCTAATTAAAGAGAAAATCACCAAAAGGATTTTTTTTGCATGAAGCAGGGTTTGGCGTAGGTACTTAAACGGAGCTGGTGCTCTGTAACGCAGGTGAAGAGAAGGCTAGGGAGGACTCCAATGCTCTATCTCTAGACTAGGTGGAGCGTTGATCAAGATAAGTCCAACTTACAACACAAAATATCAAATGAAGCTTAATGAAAGGTCTTCCTGGGGCCAATTTAGACTAAGTGAGGCAATGAAGGTATGTTTAAGAGGTGAAACAAGTACCAGGGACATGGAAACCACTAAAGGAATTAAATGATCCCTAGTGGAGTCACCAATTTATTATGCGAATATTATGACCATCGGAAGAAGTATCTTCCCTAGACCTAGTGGACTAGTCTAGAACAACAAAAATAAAATAATATAAAGTTTCCCTGAGAGAAATTGAATAATGGAAAGATGCTCACCTGGAATTCGTCGCAAGATCTTGTCTCCTCTCAAATTGTAAGCTCTTATCGTAGCTATGATTTCCATAATTATAACCTACACATACAATCAACATAAGCCAAAGATCTATGACATGTATGTAGCATTATCCAATTACTCTATTTAGTGTATCAACAAAGCATTGAAATATATGAATGTAAACACAACACATATAGGAAAACGATATACTCTTTGTATCAATAGAAATGGGAGAGAGATTACAACCAATAATATTAGCTGAACTTGTATAATCTCCCCAATTTGACTTTTCCTTCCTTATCACAAGGCCCACCTCAATGTCACCCTAATGCACAATGATGATGACTCCTTTAGATTTAAGGCAACAACATGAGGGTTTGATTAGTCTCAAAAATCCAACCCTAATGTTGTAAATGGATGCAAATTTATAGGAGAGGGATGATAGTTTATAAATTCTTATCAATTTACCAATTTAGGCTTGAGATCCACTTAAGAGAGAAGGACGAGCTCAAGGGCTAATAGGTGAAATATCAAATGTAGGATAAGATAGGATTCAGAATTCTTATCCAAGGTAAATGCTTGAAACAACTCCTAGAAGCTTCTAGAAGAGGGAACATCAAGGTTATTTTTATTTCTTGAATTTCTAGAATCAACACATCCCCCAACAAGGGACAACCTACTACTAATCAACATTGGTGCATAAAGAAGCAACCTATTGTTGAATGCAAGTCCCTAAAGTGGTAGGGTTTGTGGGGCCTTAAAAGAAATAAAATGAATTATTCATACCCATAAACTTAGTGGTTTGGAAGAGTCATTCTTAGGGATCTGTGTGGTGATGATGACAAGGTGTTCATGGATGCGGATTGATTCGATTTGTAGGCCTATTGACCAGATGCGACAAAATCGCCTATAATACCTCACAAGGTTCTCATCTTGATTGCTCACCATTAATTGGAAATTATTCTCCCAAGGATTTCAATATCATCAAGAGGATTTTTTTTAGTTTCGTGACCCAATCTATCATTAATTGGAAGCATCTTACATAGCAAGCCTATTTTCTAAAAGGAAGTTATTGTCTCTCTTGATGTTTGCTAAGAAAGGCAATAGAACTATAGGTATATTCACAAGGAGCCATCAAGGTTTGTATACTTATGATTTTCATTGAAAAGGTAAGGTGGTGGGTTGAGTAATGTTAGGTGATATGGAATATCTATTTTCCTTTAAGAAATACCTTCATTGTTTTATGCAATATTTTCAAGCTTGTATATTTTTTGTTGCACATTATTATATATCAGTTGCAATTACTCTTATTTTTGTGTTTGCAGGTCAAAACAACAATGTTGGTGGCTTCATTGGAAATATCATTACACTTAACCCTGGACTTCTAACATGTTAGGTTAAGAGTAGGCTTGGTTACATTTAGTATCCATTACATTACATCCACCTTCTATCCTGCTCTCCATCATGTCTTTAAATCTATTTTCTTTCTTATTGTATATTCTGCATGTTGTTTTTACGTCCCACCTCCATTTGATTTGTTCTTTTGGTTTTTTTTCATTTTTTTTCATATATTTTCTTTCTTCATTTTGTTTAGAAATACTTTACATGAATGATACTCACATTTGGATCAAAACATAATGTGAAAAAAGTTGAAAAGGGGCCATTGTGATGACAAAAAATGCTTGCCTAATTTGTTATCTCTTCTCTCTGTTGGGTTTGTATATCTTTAAATTACATGATGTATGAATGAAAAATATGATCCAATTGAACTGTAAAGCCCATATCTATTCTAGGATCCTCCTTCCTGAACATGGTATTGTAAGTAAATAGTGTTTTCTTTGCTAATACAATAAAGTAAAGAAAGGATAAGGAGAAAATAAATTAGTGATAAAACCAATATCAAAGTCTATAAATGCTTCTCTGAAGGGGAAACCTCCTCAACTCTGAATAAGTTAGGATCACTATTTTGATAGTTGAAAATAATAAGTGGCGAACCACAATCATATTAAATAAATAAATAAAGGGTGAAAGAAGAGAAAGGCTTTTTGCATAGGGAGGTGAAGCAAGTGACATCGCTACGATATTGTCTAGGCTCACTACTAGCGAAGAAATAATTGAGATCCTATAATGACTCTATTAGGGTACTGTCCAGGCCTATTGGTAGCAGAGCAACACTAAATATGAAATTCATACTCTAAAAATCTTAAACTCGCCACACATATTACCCTTTCCTAGATTTAAAACAATTGTGATTTTGAAAACCTTGATATGTGTTTAACTAAGTAAGAGAATGGAGGGAATTTTATCTTTAACCAGGTTAAGTAGGGGATCGAAGGTAATCCATAAGATGAATAAATACTTCTTGAAAGAATGAGACCTTGCACTTATAGAATTACACCTAAACAGAGAAGCTGGAGTTCTGTGAGTGTGTTTCCAAGTGTTGTTGTTATGATTAACAACCTCCAAAATTTTGTTCACACTTGAATTTTGAAGCCTACTAATGACTTTATGGTCTGTCGTCTTATGGTTACTCCATGCTCATTTGATTCTTTGTAAAGATTTTAAGCTCTTTTTCCTAGTTTAAAATATCAACTCACTTGCACGCACATGCTCAATCTTTGATGAGTTCATGAGAACGCTTCCTTTATGCCAGATTGAACATGCATAACACCATCCATCAAGATACTGTTTGTGTGATTTTTAGCTCATATCGACAGTTAGTTTTCACTTTTGTCGATAATCTCCTTCACTTTGTTGCATTTGTATTTCTATTTTGTTGACTTTTCTCAATTGTCATCATTTTCACATGTTGCTTTCACAAGTGTCGTTTTCACATTCATGACTATTGTTTTTACTTGATTTTAATTTAATAAGTGTCTTTTTCATGTTATCTTCACTTTGGCATGTGTTTCTTTTAAGGTCATTCGCATTTTTCAAGTCTCATCTTCATTGTTTCCTCATGTCACAGGAATCACATTTGTATTTTCACTCCTGCATTTGTCACACCTTTTCATATCACCGAAGTTAGTATGGTGAAATCTTATATGTTAGATGGTATTACATACCATTGAAATATTCACTAACACATTCCTACAGCATAGTGCACCTTTTGGGCACAACCATCACTCTATTGTAGCTTTTTCTCTAAGTGTTGTAATGTGGCATTTCAATTGTGACACTTAGAAATAGGTGTCACTTTGTTGTCGTTTCAAGGTTTGACTATTGTTCATGAGTCTTGTGCATTCTGTTGGATTGTATTGATTGAATTTATGTGTGTGACCTATGTTTAAGTCATGCTAGGATGCATTTCTTTATCCTACTTTGTTGGTCCCATAGTGAACCATTTTGAGTGTTTTTCTTGGTCCTTCAGCCCAATGCAAGTTCTAAAGGAACTAATTCTCTTCCTAGGTGATAAGTGTGGCTTATTCATGAGCCACATTTACATATATTCCTTCCCATACTTATGCACTAAGTATTTTCTAAGGTCTCCTTGCTCTCACATTGCATTATTACATCATAAGGATAAGTCACATAGGCTTGTGTTTCCTCCCTTAGTGAAACACACATTCTAAATTAACAATAACCACTATTGGAGAAAACTGCACCCTCCTAAAATGAAGCACACTTCAAAAAAACAAAGCACAAATCAAATTCTTAGTGATAAAGTGCACTTTAGGAGAAAAAGGACCTCTTGTCCTCTAAAAAGAGCACTCTTCATAAACAAGGACCTTATTTCCTTGAAAAGTGCACTCGGAGAGCTCGAGTGCACTTTAGAACAACAATTGCAATCCTTTGACTCAAAACATTGTGCCCTACTAACGAAGAATGAAGCTTCATTCTTCTCTTAGAGCACATGATTTACTCATGAAGCATGTATCCTTAGAGTGCATGGTGCAATCACAAAGCATGAAGCTTTATCCTTCCCTTTGAGCACATGACACATTGACAAAGCCTGAAGTTTGAGAGCACTCCTTTGGCACAAATAACTACACCCTATTTGACTACATGAGTGCCCATTGAAGGCATGAAGGCCCAAAGCCTCAATCAATAGTCTCTTTAGAGTGCTCCCTTCTGCCTTCTTAGTCTATTTGAGCACATGTGGAAGGCCTCAAGGTTTGAAACCTCACTACTGCATCTCTTCGAAGTGTGCCTGTGTGCCCTCTTATTCTATTTGATTGCATGAGTGCACCTTGAAGGCTTTAAGGCCTGAAGGCTCACTCCTTCATCTCTTCAGAGTGTGCCCTTTCTCCCTTGAGTTCCCTCTCCCATATCTGAGCACACAAGCACACCTCTCATAATTAGGCCTCTATACTTAAGCCTTATTCTTTTAATCCTCTCATAGGCCTATCAATGGATTCCGATAGTGATCAAAGGCCCTTCATAGCGTGAATATAAGCAACAAATCAGATCTTCTATGAAGATGAATCATAGATTAGATTTATCATCAAGAATGCAAGATGTAGCAACAAGGAAGACAACATGGAATTGATACCTCATCATGAAGTCCATGTCAACATGGTCAAGCTTTAATCTGTACAAGTATCATCATAATGGTCAATATGTGTCAATGTGTCATGCCACATAATCATGTGGAATGCAATGATTTATTCTGAAGAAAGCTAAAAATGTGATGCGTGGAAATCCAAGAGTCACCTGTGGACCATGAGTCACATAGTCATATGTGGACAACAATTGTATAGAAGTCCAAAACTCATTTAGAAGTTCAAGAGTTGTCTAGAAGTCTAAAGGACACAATAGAAGTTCAAGATTCATGAGGGTAATCTAGGAGTTATGATTATATGAAAGGCCATTCCTCTTGTTATAAAAGAAACCTCATAACTCAAGTAAGGGGCTTTTGGAGGCATCAACTTTGGAGATCTAGTCTTGGCTTCTCTAATCGACATAGGAGAGAAAACTATTCTTTAGAGAAGCAAGAAGTCACTTAATGTTCCACTATTGGAACTAGTGTCTCGTCATTATAATTGTGTACTTCGATCTTTCATGTTATAGTTGAATTCAATGAGACAACAAATATTCATGCATGTATCATAAATGTTTTATGACTATTCTTGGGATGTTTATGGTATATGTTGTTTTCATAAATGGGGGCCTCTAAATTAGACACAAATTAAGTCCCATCTAACCTTTCCTAGGGACATAAAGGCTATATTAAATATATCCTTCTAGACTTAATAATTTTTTTTTTACCTTTAATATATTCATTAGTAACGTTTAGACATAATTGCATATTTGAGCCTAATATTATTTATTTTTGTAGAATATTGTGAGAATATTGGGAAATTTATGAATATTTTGAGGAGGAGATAATCTAGGGACTTTCTCCCTACTCTAGGAGGATCAATAATGGATAATAAATGAACAAAATATCATGAAATCATTGACAAATTCTAGAGCTCCAGTGATTGAGAAAATCTAAGAATGTGTTCCTTGTCATTTAATGTAGATTCCTAATGTTGGGACCTAGATCTACTATTTGAGAGATTTTGGAGGGGAAACCTTCCTCGTTTCAAGGAGAATGCTTCATCATCATATTGTATATGTAGCAATTCAAAATTTCCTCTATAGGGAGGTATTTATTAGTATTCTTGTGGAGAATACTTGTATTTTTACAGCTCCACTTTCATTTCTACCGGGGATGTACTTGGATTGATTGAAATAATGAAGTTTGGTGCCATTTTTAGCTTATAAACCTCGATATCCTTTGTAGGAATTTGACTATCCTTGGGATTGGCCCTCCCAGGAGCCTCATATGCCTTTTATATAATTTTCTTTTATTCTTTTCACTTCTTATTCACATACATCTCTTATTCTTGTTTTTTTTATTTCTACATTTAGTATTGGTGCTTCTTTTGATGTAGGATCGGGTTAAATAATCAATGAAAGTTATTTTACAGTTTATTTACAAAGCTACGAGCATGATTCATCCTTAGAAAAAGTTTTAAAAGTCATATTCATCATTTTTCTACTTGGATTGGTTTACTAGTTCTCAAATCTAAAATTCCCAGAAGTCCCTTGTAGAAAAATAGTAGTAATTTTATGATAGTTTTTAGAACATTTTAATTAGCTTAATTTTTTGTTGACTCCACTTAGATTAGGTCATAAAAATATTTTAGATATTAAGAAATTTTTCCCATTTCATTTTCACTTGATTAGGTTAGGCATTGGATAGGTTAACTAGCTCACTAATTCTTGAATTTCCAGTTTTTATAGCATTAATTTTTTGTTTTTTTTAGCACATGATAACGGGTATTTTGTGGTGATTCTAGTTGGAATGGAGACCTAAGACATCCTAATTAATAATAAAAAAATCCAATCCCATTTTCATTTGATTTACTTTGTCATTCGATGAATTATCACCTCTTGTAGCAATTTTGTTTCGCTTGTAGCAATTATGTTCTACATAGAAAACCTCTTGTAGCACTTCTCTAGCACATGTAAACTTGACCAGATTTTCTCCAAAGGATTTGTTTTCATATCTTATGCTTGAATCATGGCCACTAGGCTCTAAATCCATGATTTAAGACGAATAAACACCAATTAGGACATGCCTTTTTACAAAGTAGATTAGGCCTATTTATTTGAATTCATGCACTTAGGACTTCAATTACAAATTGTTGTTCTTGCCTAGGATTAATTTACTTTCAAAGTGAAGTTTCCATTTATGCAATTAGTTTAGGCTTTGATTTCATGAAATTCACTCCATTAAATCATATCAATGAAATAAGGACACATTGTATGCTACACATATAGTGCTGACATCTCTTAAGTTTGTACAAACCCTGGGTTGATAATTTAAGTTGGTAGCCTTGGGAATCGCAACATTCTTGTTGCAATACTAGGTCTCATCACTTTTTGGCATCATTTTTGGGGAGGTCAAAGTATGCATTATTTTCTTTCATAGCTAATTCATTGCTTTTACTTTATGAAAAAACAAAAAAAGATTTTCACTAGGCATATTTGGTTTTGAAAATAGAAAATTGCATTGCATTAGTATTCTTATTCTAAAAATAAATAAAAAAGTTACTTCTCAAACACTAGCCCCTCCTAGTTTCATCACGTGGTGCAGTAAGAACCACATCACCATCCACTTCTGCAGGAAGAAGAAGAAGAGGTGGCAGAGAAATAAAAAATAGATGGAGATGATAACAATGAAGATTATCCTCTTGGATTTCCCATTCAAGATATTGATGTTAGTGTTCATATGAAGAACATCCCTCCATATTTCCTTGTAAAATTCCATGGTATGAGGTCAAAGGATCTGAAAACATTTCTCTCTTAATTTTAAATTGTTTGTAGATCTTATTGTTACTTACTAAACACTCAAAAGTTGATATTGTTTCTAGAAACATTAAAGGATAGAGGTCTTAATTGGTTTATGATTTTAGGAACTAATTCAATAAGATCATGGAATGATATGCAAAATATATTTCTATAAAATTGTAAATATCATGATCTTAAAGAATAAATATTTAGAATGAATCAAAAAGAAGAGGAGAACTTTGATGATCTAATAGAGAGGTTCGTGTATAATGTTGAGAGGGAAAATTTACATCATTTAGGGTTTGACACACTAAAAACCCTCTTTCTTAGGACAATTTGGGATGAGTGGATTGATCTCCTTGATCTCATGAGTAGAGGTGATGTATATCAATTATCATTTGAAGAAATTTTTGAAACATGCAAACACATATCAAGAGGAAGGGCAAGAGTAAGTAAATCAGCATCAAGATCGGTAAGTCAAGTTAAACTTGTAAATTTGTTTCATGACTTTAAAACATAAATTCTTAGCAATCTAAGTGAACAAGTAGAAATGCAAAGAATGCAAAATAAGGAAAAAAAAGATGTTGATATTTGTTTTGTCCATGCAAAATCACATGCTATTAAATATTCCCCATCATTACCAAGGTTGAAGGAAGTTTACCAAGAGGAAAATAGAGCAAGTCAATCACTAAAGAAGCTATGTTATGTAGCTGCAAGAGGACCATGGGTGCCTAGTCAACCTAGTATGATCTAAAACCTAATTCATAATGTCAAGGTTATGCACATCCATCTCAAAGTAATTGGAGCACACCCTTTGCTTGGAAACCTTGGCCATCTCAACCCCAAAACCAATCTTGGAAACAAGGTTGGAAAGGACCTTATGGGAGAAATCCACAATATCCTCAATATTCTCCTCAATATCTCCCATACCAAACTCCATGTTATCCTTACCATCCACCTCCACCACAACCAAATCCACCTCAAAGATCCACTTCCACTCAACTACCTGTGCCACCATTTCCAAACCCATACATGGAAGTAGCTCAACCCACTTACAATTCTTAGGTAAAACACTTCCTAACATCTCCTATTGATATCAATTATATTCATCTTAGCTCACAGAGTATTACAAAAAATATATTCTCTTGATGTAATTGAAGGACAACATTCAGAAAAATAAGATTCAAACGAGAAGACCAAAGAATCATGGGTTTTACTTGATGAAGAGAAGCCATCAAAATCAGATATTGAGAAAGTTCCCTCATGTTTACCATCAGATCCTCCATGTGTTCAAAAGAATAATTAGCAAAAAGATGAAGATTTGAATGACATGGTAGAAGAAGACATGAAGAATGTTCCAAATCAGCAAGCGATCCAAGGGAATCAAAATTATATTCAGGTTTGGTTTTAGAAAATCAACAATATGGAGCATCACTCTCTTCTTAAACAATACTTGATATCATCAAGATGAAATAATTTGGTCTCTAAAATTCAAGTACATGTCAAAGCATATATTTTGAGCCTACACATGAGTTTATCTATCATCTTGATGTGCACATGGCTCCATTGGAAGTATTCATATACTTGAAATATATTTTGATCTATTCAAGGAGAGTAAGATATAATAAATAAATAAAAAATGGAAAAATAAAAAAATAAGAAGAAAAGAATAAAATCTCAGGTGAAAACTTCTTTTGAGGCACTCGAGATTGTTTCATTGATTGAAAACCTCCTTAAGGAATTTAGTTGGTTGGAAAGAAAAAAGAAAATAAGGGAAATATCCTAAGTGAAAGCTTCCTTTAAGTTTCCTAGGTAGACCTACTAGTTTAAAACCTCATTGAGGCAACTAGTAGGCCTAAAGAAAAAATGAAAAAAAAGAGAAGAAAAGGAAAAAGGATGAAAAAAAAACAGAAAGAGATTTATTTTTCGAGTTGCATATAAGTACTTGCATGTAAGTACTCATCCACCTTCGTAAGGAAAATAAATAGGTTAGCACCACAAAAAGAGAAAAATAAATAAATGAGCAATGAGGCAAGAAAAAAAGTAAAAAACAACCAACCTTAGACTTCTTACCATCTAAGAAAACTTCTCAAGAAGGACCAAGAAAATTTCAATCCATCACCCTCAACCATTTCTATGGTATTTCCCATCACCCAAGCCTTTATTATGCATTTTCCTCACTGCCCTAAAATGCTATAGGAGGGCTTTGTTTTGCTACAGGAGGCCAAAATACATAGAGAGGAAAATTGTTTTTATCATACCTTGAAAACCGTCAATCCAGGTTTCATGAAGTTCCATGGGGAGATTAATATGGATGATGGTAACATGCTCAAGCAATTTCAGAAAAGTTCAGTGCACAATTTATATTTATGTTCTATCTTGGCTTGTCTTATGTGATTTATATTTATGTTCTATCTGCAATTTACTTTATTCTGATGTGATTGCTAATATGGAAAAGAAATTAAATAAATTGCTCTAGCATAGAACATACCTAAAGTTAACACATAGGAAGCAATTCAATTCCTTCACTATCTTACAATCAATAAAATTATGGGTAATGCCCGAATCAATTGACACTCTTACCTTTTTCTTCTTGATATGTCTTTCTATCTTGATAGTTTGAGGAGTGGTGATTTCTTCCAATGCATTACAAGATATGGTCGGATTGATTTCTTGAGACTTGATGTCATCTTTCAATTCTTGAACATTTTTCTTCTTGATATGTCCTTCCATATTGATAGTTTTAGGAGTGGTAATTCCGTACAATGCATTACAAGACATGGTCAAATTCATTTCTTCTTTCTCGATGTGATCTTTCACTTCTTTAACCTTTTGATTCAATTATGAGAATTTGATTCTCCAAGAAAGAATTATAACCAATCTCCTAAGATAACCTAACTATATAATGTTCCAGTAGAGTGAATTATAAGCAAGATATGGTGGGATTGATTTCTTCCTTGATAGTTTGAGGAGTGGTAATTCCGTCCAATGCATTACAAGATATGGTTGGATTGATTTCTTGAGACTCGATGTGATCTTTCAATTCTTGAAATTTTTTCTTCTTGATATGTCCTTCCATATTGATAGTTTGAGGAGTGGTAATTCCGTCCAATGCATTACAACATATGGTCAAATTCATTTCTTCTTTCTCGGTGTGATCTTTCACTTCTTGAACCTTTTGATTCAATTATGAGAATTTGATTCTCAAAGAAAGAATTATTATCAATCTCGTAAGATGACCTGATTATATAATGTTTTAGTAGAGTGAATTACAACCTTTTAATTATGATAATTTGATTCTCCAAGAAAGAATTATAACCAATCTCCTAAGGTAACCTGATTATATAATGTTTCAGTAGAGTGAACTTGTACGACATGCCACGTGTCACTGTTTTGATTTTCGAATCTAAAAACTATGCACAAAAAACTACAGTTTGTTCTCTTTCTGCAACTTCTTACAAAATTTCAATTAGTGGCTTAGAGAGAAAGTTAGGAAGATTTTCCCAAGGTCACCTATTTAGGATGTACTTCAGGAGCATGCAAAATCCCTAACTTCCTCAAACCATATATCTGAAAATATAGCGAGACAAGATCTGAAATTTGGAGCCAAGATTTTGAACAACTTGTTCTCAAATGGGTTATTTCTTTAGCTTCTGAAAAATCTTAGAGAAAAGGTTATAGAGAAAATACCACAATGAACTATTTGAGATGAAATTTTGGAGCTTGCAAAAACCCTAACTTCCTCATATAAGATCTCCGAAAATATAGCAAGATAAGAACAAAAATTCAGATGCGTGGTTCAGCAAGATTTCTTCTCAAGTGTGTTTTTTTTTTAGCTTCTGAAACGTCACAAAAAAAGTTATACCGAAAATACCATGATGACCTATTTGGAGCAGCGAAACCCTAGAATCCGAAGCTCTGATACCAAATGTTATGAAACCAGCTCACGAAAGATAGAAAAGATAGATGAACACCTTAGAAACAAGCCTCTTTGAGAGGGCAACCTCCTTTACATTATACAAATGAACAATTCTTGGCTGATACAAATGATAATACCTCCTTTCTATATATAGGAGTCTAAGGGGTCATAATATAATCATATTCGACATAACAATAATAATGTAAGGGCACAATCATAACAATAGTGGGCTTCTATGGGGCACAATAATAACAATATGGGGACTACATGGGCACAACAATATAATAAGGGGGTTGCACTAATTTAACAATTAGGGGATACACTAGTAGTATAGGGACCTAACACTCAAAGTCTTAAAGGATGACCTCACTTTGGTGTAGAATAGAATGAAACAACAGGGAGATCAATATCACAGGGAAAGAAGTTTGATGTAGGTGATTGAGTATTTCTACAACTACAAACATACAAAAAATTGTCCCTCAAGCAATCTAAGAAGGATAATAAAGTATCACAAAAGTATTACGATTTGTACAAGGTGTTACAAAAGATTTGTACTATGACATACAAATTGGAGCTTCCTGCATCTTCTTGAGTGCACCAAATTTTTCATGCTTCATGCTTAATGAAGGTTATAGGTGAAAAGATCCCAGTTTAAAGAATATTTCCAGAACTTGATGAGGAAGGGAAAATCATATTGGACCTTGAAGAAGTCATAGAAACAAGAAGTCGACAACTACAAAATTGATCAATTTCAAAGTATATCATCAAGTGGGAGAACGTACCCACTAAATATTCCACATGGGAGGATGAGAATTTATATAGAACCATATAGAACTACTCAAGCAATGAGGACAACACTTTTTGAAGGAGAGCGACATGTTAGGTCCCTATACTACTAGTGTAACTCCTTATTGTTATTAGTGTAACCCCCTTATTGTATTATTGTGCTCATATAGTCCCCGTGTTGTTATTATTGTGCTCCATAGAAGCCCACTATTGTTATTGTTGTACCCCTACAATATTATTTTTATGTGGGTGTTGATTGTATTGGGACCCCTTAAACTTCTATATATAGAAAGGAGGCCTTGTCATTTGTATAGCCCAAGAATTTTTCATTTATGTAATGTAAAGGTGGTTTCCCCCTCAAAGAGGCTAATTTTGAAGTCATTGATCTATCTTTTCTTCTATTTTGTGAGCTAGTTGCATAACACCCTCCTAACCCCTACAAACTAATACCTAATATCCCTACCCCTCAAAAAAGATATTTCCCTCTTCTCCCTCTCCCTCTCCATCCCACATTCCCTCCATTCCAAATTCCCTTTTCTACCTTCTATCACCATGTCTTTCCCCCAACCCTTCTCTTACACTCCTCTATCTCATTCCCCATCTCCTTCCAACACTCTCCCTTATCATGTTCTTCTCACCAATAATTTACCAACTATACCACTATTATGCCCACCTCTTTCCTTTATATCCCTTCCACCAACTGCACTACATCTTATCTCCCTCTCCTCCTTCCAAACCCCAACACATACTGTCAAATTTCCACCTCATCTTTCCATCTCACCCTATCTCTTAATATCTCTCCTTCCCATTATCAACCCCTATCCCGCCCCCTTATTTCCCTCGTTTCCCTCACGAACATCCATCCCTTGCACTGTAATGCACTAACTATCCTTATTTCAATATCCCTCCATACCACCATTCTCCCAACTTCCCTCTTCCATATTCCTCTTCCTTCTCTTTCCTTCCTATTCCCTCTTTGTATCTCTACCATCCCCTACTTCCAACCCCAGTTTCTTCCCCTACCCTCTCCCTCCATCAATCACTCTCCATCTAACATCTTCTGCTCCTTTATTACCTACTACACAACTTTTCCCTCTACCTTCCCTACCTCTATCACCCCCCCTCCTTATTACATGTTATTTTTGCACCATTAGGAAAATTATTGTAAAATTAAATATCTTCCTCTCGACTAAAACCTTCTCAGTGATCCCCTAGATATATGGAGCAAAAACCATTCTTATAAACACAAGAATCCTGGATTACATTGCCTAAAAACTGACATTGCAAGTTTTGCTGCACTATCCACATGAGAAAACCACAAAGTCATAGGTTCAATCATTAACACATGCATAGTGCGTTGCATTTTTCTCCACTAAAAATTCTGACAACCTTCCTAAGAGGGTAAAAATAAAAATTGAATTCTAGAATCCTTATTGAGGAATATTATCCCAAAAACATGGAATTGAGCTCCTACCTATTTGGATCTCGTCCCAAGATTGATGGTCCTATTCCCACTCACTTTGGAACATATTCCCCATTATTGTGGATCTCATCCCATAGAAAATTGATCTCCTATCTCTCTCTTCTCTCCTATAAATACAATGCTACTGAATGGATAAGGGGTTGAATTTTTAACACTTAACTTATGCCCTTATGTTTCCGTTTTGGAGATCATTGAGTGGAATCTTATGAAATCAACATTCTAATATTTAGAGATTGAAGAGGAGAAAGAAAAAAGAAATGGAAGGATCTAACTGGAGATCTACTTCATAAAAAATATATGTCTCTTTAAAGATTTGCCAAATAGAAATTCTATTTCCTTCATTCTCAGTTCCTTCTCTCCTCTCTTACCCATGACTCCCCCTATTTATATCCATAATCTAGATATCTCTCATCCTCATGCTCTTTCTTCCTTTCTCCCATCCTCTCATTCCCTCTCCTATTCTCCACACCTCCATCCCTCCCTCCATCTCATTTTTCCTTACATGATTTCCTCTCTCTTAATTTCCTTCCTTATATCCCCCCCTCCATTTTAGTCTCTCTTACCTTTGCCCTAATAATCCCTTACCTCTACCCTTCAATTTATCTTACATGTAAGGCCCTATCCTAGGGTCTTCTAATAAATCTATTTTCTCTAGAATTTAAATGCAATAAGAGGCAATAATTTACTTTCTTACTAGACTTTTAAACAATGAAAATTTTACCATTTACAATCTAATCCCTATAACTTATAGTGAACATTTCATTTGAATAATTTACGTGAGTAATCTATGCATAGAGGAATTCTTGTACTGATGGTTGGTGGAGATGCCTTTGAGCTGCTGCTCCTGGTGAAACACTCCTCTTGACTAACCCAACTAGATCTACCTCCCAGCCAACTAGGAAATAATTCGTAGCCCAGGAAACCTCCACAGGTTACCTGGCCCTCCGAGCGCATGTCCAACCAGATGTAGTGTGTCCAAAATGAATAATCCAGACCAAGATGAACAATATTTCCCTCCTCTCAACTAAACCAAGAAACCTCCACAGGTTCCTTAGGTCGCAAAAAATCACAACAATCCTAAAATGATAGCCAACGCCAAAATCAAAAAAAGACCCCCACACATGCCCCTTTTCTCCCTTTCTCATTCCCTTTTATGACCTCCCTCTCTTCTCCACCTCAACCACCTCTCATTAATGTCATTAAATTCTGCTTCATCCTTACAGTTGACTTCTCTTCTCCCAAGTGAATCTGGGAGTACATTTGGAAATGTGATATGAATGTAAAATTGGAAAATTAATGGGAGAGGACCATGTCTTCTCCCAAGTGAATGTGAGAGTACATTTGGGAATGTGAGATGTAATTAAATGGAGAGGATCATGTCTTCCCCTAAGTAAATGTGAGAGTATATTTGGGAATGTGAGATGTAATTAAATGGAGAGGACCATGTCTTCTCCCTAGTAAATGTGAGAGTACATTTGGGAATGTGAGATGTAATTAAATGGAGAGTACCATGTCTTCTCCTAAGTAAATGTGAGAGTACATTTGA
Organism: Pinus taeda; assembly: GCA_000404065.3. Lineage (NCBI taxonomy): Eukaryota > Viridiplantae > Streptophyta > Pinopsida > Pinales > Pinaceae > Pinus > Pinus taeda. The sequence goes on from APFE031474761.1 coordinate 36,871, forward strand.
GAATATGAGATGTAAATAAATGGAGAGGACCATGTATTCTCCTAAATAAATGTGAGAGTACATTTGGGAATGTGAGGCGAATATATATATAATTTGAAATAATGAAAAGAGATCATATCCTACCTAAGATTCAATTTAAGAAGGTAAGTTGGGAATTTGAATAAAATATAAATAATGAATTTTATATTAGTAAATAAATTTATAGTTTCCAAAATGAATGTATTCACCAATATTTCTCAATATTTTTAGGCAATGTAAACATTAATGAAATTTTCATGATAAGATTTAAGTGGGGCATTACATACACCCATCATTCAAAAAACTTTGTCTCAAAGTTAGAATGAAAAGATACAAAGAGTTCGAAAGCATAGTAACCCAGAGAGAGTTATAAAAGTAAGATTGGATAAGAAAAACAATGACATTACTTCCCATCAAGAGCCTCCAACTGGTCTATATCCTCCTACCCATCTTGACCTACTTTTGTTCCCACCCTATCCGCCCTCTGCTATTTTATCAGTGGAAATGGCCATATTAACCACTAATAAACTGACATGGTGGAAGTGTCGATTATATCGACCTAAATTCCCCAACAGGCAACTGGCAATCATCATCAGACATCTAGAGGAACGTGTCGACCACAACCCTCCCACGATTCTAGATTTTGGAGGATACACAGTGGGAAATGCCTCCACCCCTCCTTAATAATTAGGGTCAACACCCTAACATGGACCACACTACAGAGCTAGTTGGACTTGTCATCGAATAATCCAGTTAGATTCGAATAATCCAGTTAGATAGTCTCACCACCTGTCATTTGCATTTTTCTTATGTCATATGAGTGCATAACAAGTAGATACGAAATTTAATAGAACAATGTACATTATACGTTCCTCATGAGATGTCTCGACTTTCCCTCAATGGAAGAGTAGATCTCGACTATCATATAGTTCTTTCCCCCTGTGGGTTAGCTCTCATTCATGCATTTATATAACAACAAGATATATAATCCTCATGTTATTAAGTCTAGTACCCATATGTCAATCTTGCAGTTCATACTAGAAATAAATCATAAATTCACTAAGTCATTCATTTAAACAAATCATATCCACTTGAGCCATATATGAAACAAAATAATTCTAATAAGTCACGCACTAGATAATTCACCACTAAGTGAGTCATACATTTAGGCCATACATCAACCATTTCCATCATCAATATCAATTCTATCAATTGATTTATATAAGTAGTTTCACGTGTCCAACCAAATGTATCAATATTACATAATGTTCATAAAAAAAATAACATGAGACTACAAAATAGAGCCTTAACATGGGTATCTAGCTAAGTCAAAATGGGCATCACGGATGCTCATGTGACAAACTTTTGAAACTCATTGAGAACAATTAGAGTTGAAACAAATTCAACTATCCACCACGGAAAATAGCATTTGAACCCGGATATGTTATAAGGTGGTACCAAAACCAAAATATTGGCAAGCAACGGATTAGTGCACTATCAATTCCACTAGAAAGCGCTAGTATAAATTTCATGCATGTAATTTCTTTAATACCTTAGTGAATATAAAAGTCCCAATCTTCCAATTTGCTGGTTTTTCATCTTCCAAACCAATTAGTTAATCTTGAAAACAAAATACTCAAAACTTCGAAAACTGTTTCCACCATGATTTTCATACTTTATTATTTTTTTGTAAATTGAGAGAAATGTCCTCTAAATGTTAAAGGTTCAAATTTATTGTATATTTAATCATTGTTTACTATTACTAAAACAACTTCATGATATATATTGCAACTCACAATATGACCAGACAAATGAGAAATAAATAAACAAACGGAATAATTTCCTTTGCCCTACTGCTATTAGTTTTTCCCCTCTAAATGGCACCGCATTTCTAAAGATGCCTACTCCTTTCACAAGTGGCCAGTGACCACAAAAGTTGTGAAGAAAGTTGAGGGTCCTTTTACCCAAAACTAGAGACATATTATTTTTTTTTACGACATTTTTATTCAACAATAGAATAAGGGTAACAAGTGTATTCTAATATTTTCACTGGTATTTTATTGACTAAATAAGTTTTCATTCTAAAATCCCAAATTATCTACGAATTGATCTTCTCATTTAATTTAAGATTATTAAAAATAACTATCACAATAATCCTTACACAAGTCTACGGTATTCAATCTATGTTTCTACTAGAAAATTCCACCACCCATAGAATAGTCATTAACGTGACATATACGATATTTCAACACATCCTAATCTGAATTCCCATGTTTCATAGAGTATGCAATGAGACTAGAAAAGTCATGCAAAGGTTTAGATTACCAATCATGTATGTTTACCTGACTAGATTTCTCTCGCCTTGGCACAACCTCAAATTATTGTGATAAATACAAGAAATAATATTGACACTTTGGGTTTAGGTAATGTTATCCCAATAATGGTGATAATATCGCAATAAGTATACCTAGTCTTAAGGCTTGGAAGGGAGAGAAATTTTGGCTATATATTTGTCTTCATGTCAAAATGAATTTTTAAATATGTGCAAGGTAGTCTTAGTATCATTGTGTTGATGACCTTGATGAATTTGTATAAGCACAATGGAGAAAACCTTTCTCTAGGATTTCATCATGATATTGTGGGCTTTAAAAGTTACCAAACAAAGTTGTGTTATATTTTCCATCTATCTGCGCAGGGAATCAAAGCACCACTACTAAGGATCACATCCAAATCACACTCAATCCGATGCAGTTGTAGGAGAAATCTCTTACTTTAAGCATTACTGTTATGGACTAACACTAACAATAGAGTTGATGCTTGGAGCTCAAAAAACATCTTAGGATAGAGGATGAGATGTTTCTTTATGCTGGAAAACATTCATACCATGATGGCCTACATGTGAAGTAAAATAAAATACATTCGAAATGAAAAGGGGCTTGGAGAAAATTGATTCCCTTACCTGTGTAACTGAAGAAGCAATGCCTCTTGAGTATGGTACTTATCAATTTATTTTTCTAAATTAGTTGAACATGGTATTTGCTAATCAGATTTCTATGTTAATGGCACAAGATAGTGTAGAAGCTACCAAATTATTTTTGCTAGATTCTAATATTTGTGATTGTTTTGTAATTACCAAAAGAGGGGTTCGAACAAAAAGGGGGCTCGTTGCTATGTTGGTTTTCTTGCTGCCATTTTTTTCTTAATTACTTCATGGGAGAATAATCAATAGAGGAGAGGGAAGCTTAGAAAAAGGCAAGCCAAGAAGGAGAACTTTAATGGTGTAAGAAGGGAATTGCTAATAGCATCCTTGGTGATCATTACAAGAGTTAAGGGCTCTTCTTGCTAATGCATTAAAAGGATGAGAATCATTAAGTATATGGAGGGTGCTATGGAATTTCTCTGTTATTTTTGTGAGAACATAGTCATCATGGTAGGCATGCAATCTGCAACAAAGCCTCTACATTTATGGGAGAAATTATCAAAACTCCTTTAGGCTAGAGATAGAGAGAGAAAAGAAAAACAATAGAAATGTTTGTTGAAAATGTCAGTCTTTGTGAAATTATAATCATACATAAGGAAGAGCAAAATTCATAGTAGAAGGGAGCATTAGAAAATGTGCATTAAAATTATTTCTAGCGAAGACAATAGCAGATTCTGTTTTTAACCAAAGCTCTAGTATAATGTGTCTTTTTCCTAATAGGTATCAGAAGCATGTTGAGAGCACTGTCAACTATAGCAGACTAATTGATTATTGGAAAATGCTATAGCGAGTTAGAATAATGATGCCAATTGAATCCTAAAATTGTAGCAAAACATGAATATTTCTATGAAGTCGAAATGTCTAGTTGAAGTTGGTAAGCCAACAAGAGCTAGGGTCATGTCTATTCATTTTATATATTCCTATGCTTTATCAAACAAGATTATAATCCATGGTTCTCTAGTCCATTATCATTATCAATGTCTGTAAGGGAATAATACTTTATGTAAAGCTTAACAACCCTCAAATACTGAAATATGCTCGCTTATTTCCATCTCCATTGGAAACTTACCATAAGCATATATATAATCAAAGGAAACAACTTCACAACCAATGTGCTTGCAATATCTTTATAGCCCTAATCAAAAGCATTTTGTCAAGCAAGACAATGGCTAGAGGAGAGCATATTCGTATGCCTTGTGTATTTCTAAAATGAATATCAAAGAGTGTACAGGTTGAAGTTTTTGAAGTTTCTGAAAACTTTCCTTGAGATGATAAAATAAGACATTGAACAAGTACAACCTCTAATGAATAGTCAAGATGCGACCCACATATCGATGGCATTTTTAGTTTCAGAAATAGCCAAGTGGATTTTGTCTTTTTATTCATCATAGCATTCTTGTCTTATTCATTTTACATTCAGCTCCATAAAGGGTATGGTAGTCACCACGGATGACATTTTTATTTTTATTTTTTTCAACCTCCCAATCTCCATCAATCTGATGAAAAATAACTGTAGTAGAAGGAATAACATAGTTTTAACACCAACAAACACAAATATAGACAAAATTGTGCTACTAAAGGGAAGAATGCCTGTTTGACTAAGAAACACAAGATATCCTTTATCTTGTCAAGTGTCAACATATCTAACACAGAGTAACAAAATATTAAACAGATATCAAAATTAGACACTAGAATATCTAGAATACACTTGTGGTAAGAAAATGTTGCAAAGCACAATGGTTCTCTCAGTTAATGATAGGATGATCAACATGATCGGAAATTTCCTATAAAGTGGTTCATAAAAGTCTTGAAAATATTAGCCCTAAAGCATTGGTAATTCCATGAAAAAAAGACTGAAGGAAACTAGATGGTAGCGACTCTGATAAGAAGAAACCACTTTTCATTGGCATGGAACTGAATGTCAACCCTATATTGAGATGGAAGTATGATTTATTGACAACTTGAATGGTTTCCCCCCTTTTTCGTGAATCCAACCTAATTCACAGCTTGAAGCATTGAACACACCCAGTGAAATATGGGGATTGATTTACTGCAATTGAGCACACACAACTAAAATCACAGTTGGAGGCATTAAGCATAGCAAACAAGACATAGGGACAGAAATGAAACATAACCTCAGATTTAAGTGCAGCGTATGCACATTAAAATATACAAGGTGAAATTGTGGCTACCCCAATTCATATTCTAGCAAAATAAACATAGGCAACAAAATATAAACATTGAGACAAAGGCTGGAACAATCCACATGTATATTAAAATATTGAAACTAAGGTCCACTTAAACATGATATCTGGCTTGTATATCATCGTTCCTACCATATATAGCTACCCGTGTATTTTCAATAGGACTTTCCATGTTAAACACTCTTCTAATTATGTGATTATGAACCTGCTTAAGTTGAACCTTCACCCATCTTAGATTTTAAGATAGGCAATGCGACACAGAACTTTCAATAAACACACCATGAGTAAATAGCATCACCTTTACAGGCTTGATGGTAATTGTAGTTTGTATGTTTGGGTGACCATCTAGAACCCATGAAATCTATGAAACATATTATTCCTACACCTTTTAACCTTATAGACACCTGAGTAATAATGCAGAGGAGCATGAAGATAGGGCATAATATCTATTATTTAATGCGGTCGAGCGAATACTCATATTGTTAAACATGTATCACAACAATGCAATGACATATAGGGCAGGAGTATTACTTATCTTTTAATCTTGGATCTAGAAACTGAGATGGGGACTCTATTTTTTTCACACAACTGTAGACAAATTACAGCCGAATTCACTTGCAATTGTCACCCTTGAACCAGATTCCAGAGCATGAGAGGGGGGCTCAATTTTGGGATTCAGAAGAAATTCTTCTCCACCTTCAACTAAGTCTCTAGACTAAAACTACTCCTGCTCACTTCCAGTGTTAGAAGTTTCAAAACCATTTATGTACTTTGTCTCACAGGTCTCTTTATGTTCAGTTCTAATACAACAATTCTTCAACTCACCCACATCATTGGCAAGTGAAATCACTAACCGGAGTTCACCTTTGAGCATGTTGTTCCCGTTTTTCCAATTAAAACATAATATGTGAATAAATTCCTTAGCCATTGGAACTCCTAAATCAAAGGGTGCAGTCTATGATTCCTTTTTAAACACCATAATTCAGGATTCTACCCTTATAGAAGATAAAGCCTATTTCCCCTTACCTGTCGAGATATTGTTGCCTCCCCAATTTACCATGCCTCCCCTTCCCTCTTGTCAGTTTCGCCCAAATCCTGTGATTCAACCCACATTACTCTATCTGTCTGCCTATTCCTTGCTTTTTTTGTAGATTTTGCCTTGTCATCATTGGTTTTCCTGCTAATCTTGCAAGCTAATCACTAATGTGCCACTTCGTCTCCTATCATGGCTTGCCACCGATCAGCCTCCATGGTTTCCACCAAGCTAATCAATTTTAGTTTGCCTAACCCATGAATGACTGTAGGATAGATCTATTGTTTAGTTACCAGTATGTTGTAATGATTTATCTTCCGAATAGACAATACATATCTCAGTCACACTAGATATGATAATCATCTATTTTTGAACAATGAAAGCAAGTTATATTTGATAGCGGAAAGGAAACTTGGCACTAACCATTACAAATGAATAAAACAGATGCCCGAATAAAACTATAGTAAGGTCTAGAAGGCAGATTTATTAGAACAATATTGAAGTTTCTTTCGACTAGATGCTGGTGAGATCTGATTAAGGGTCACTACAAACTGGTGGATAGCTTAACTTATTCTTTATTATAAGTTTTTATTTTTGCGCTAACTCTCTTTAATGATTCTGTCAAAAAAATTAACACTCACTGAATTTCATTATTATACTTTGTCTGCCTTCTTTGCTTAAAATACATGGTGACCAACTTCTAAACAAGGAAATTTCCAGGGTTTAGTGGAAGTTAAATTACAACATAATTTTTATCTCCTCAGTTAAAATGACAAGGGAATGTGAGATGACCCTAAATTGAATTTCTTGTAGTATCATCCATATTCTTACTTTGGCCAAAGATATTTTACATTCTGCGATCCTACAATCACCAAATATAAGTGGACATAAATCTCTACAACTTCCTTGATGCAGGTCCCAAGTTTTATACAAGTTGTGAGACGAATCAAAGTTCAGTTTAGTCAAATTCACTAGTGAATCAGCGGAGTATTAATCCATTCACCAAGGTACTCTGCGGTCTGCTCCACTCAAATGGGATGAGTTTCAAAGGGATGAGGCTTGGTGCAAATGCGAGGCAATAATGTTGTACTACTAGACAATTACTCCTTAGACATGGCAAATAACGTAAAAGAGGTCTAATCTATGTGGAGCATTCCCTGAGGCCCGAGGGTATGTTTCTCAAGATTTTAAGAAAATTATATATATCCTTTAACAAAATATCCTAAAATACTAGAGTGAAAATATATGTTTGAAACAATAAGAAACTGAGCTCGGCCCAATCTGTATATGAGGGAATATTGGCCCCAATACAATTAGCAAGAAAAACATAATAAGAGGATAGGGAATAGCTATGCTACCCATGGTTTCTAACACCGAAGAGACAATAGTGAAGTCCTCATTTCCTGGCTATATAAGAGCACCATTTCCTGGAGACACCTTTTGGGCCTCTGAATCCAACCATCCTCTTTCGGTCTTCAAGACAAACTTGTAGCAGGAATTGGGTCTGTAACTGTGATTACACCATGAAAACAGGGACCTATAAACCGTAGTCCCAAGCATGACACATTGTAATTCAACTTGGAATAAACCAGCTTCCTATGTGGGCATTTCTTCATCCACCTACACTTGAACCCCATTCGTAATCGTAAGACCTTTTCCTCCAGCCTTTGCCCAAAATTTTGACTCACATTATATTCTGTATCTCCAATGTAAACTCCAGCATGTTGTCTTGCTAAAGCCATGAACCTCGCTCCTTCGTGGATTTGATGTGCCATTTATGTTGTATCTGTATCTTTATCTATTTGACAATCTTCATGGTGATAGATATTACTGATTGCATTATTGTGGAGAAGTAGTTGATAGTTGGTCATTAAATTGTTGATGTCACGATTAACATGAATACGGTGGGCAGTATAATGAAAGGATCCTGGATGTTTGCGTTGGCAATGGAGAGAAAGTAGTCTCAGAGCAACTTGTAAATCACAAGTAACCCCAAGGGATGGAATGGTTTTGGTACCTTTCTAGGTATTGGGAATGAAGCCTTCTTGTTTTATAAGACTAAGAAGCTGGCATTCTTCGCTTTCTATGTGGCTTTTAAATTTTGTAACCCTGCAATATTGTGTGCAGTAAATTACAGAGCCTACACATTGGCCTACGCATTGGCCTTCGCATGGATGAACATGGTGCAGATATTGAGGATTTGAATTATGGAGAGAAAATTGTAAAGGACATTTCTGATACAGATCCTCCTAGTTCCGTAAGTTCAAAACAACCATTAACTCCACATTTGGCCGAGTTTAATGTTGAATATGAAAGTTCAAAGGAAAACGACTCTGATGAAGACTGGCGTAAAAATGTGAAGGATGTGGATTACACGAAAACACGAGCCATGAAGAAGAATTGCTGGAAAGAAAATGCAAGATAAGACTAGGAACTACCCAGAAGGGAAAATCTGGCAAAAAAAAAATGCTTCTGAAGAAAATGGGTGGCACCTCTCTTAGTAATCAATTAAATTTAGAAATCCCTGGCAACAAAATGAAAGTGGAAGTGGAACCCATTGTTCTCATGTCCTATAAGCCTGTTGGCTCAATGCAGTTGAATGCAAATGGTAGGAAATCTTGGAAGCAGGACATGACAACAATATTTATGAAAAGCTGAAGTCTGTGACCGACTTGGTAAGTGGCAGTGGGATACCAATCTCTCTAAGTGGAGAAGTTGTAGATCACTTTGGCTATCATTCCAGGCTATTTCGAGGTTAAAATTATAAGATTTGTGGTGTCGTCATCCAATACGAAGAGGGGGAAAAGCCAAGTATCAAACATTGCAATTTTTTGATATTTAAGATTGACGCACAACCATCCTACCTACCATCATAAATGCTATAAAAACTGCTTCTAAAATCCCTCTGAGGAGAAAGATACCTATCCCGATCGTTCACATACAGCTTGCCCCACGACCATACCATCCCATGGTATTGTATATGAAATCAGTGGCAGAGTCTGAGTGGTTTAAGGAGACAAACTTGAAATCTGTTGGTAGAGTAGACTTAACACACATCGTAAGGAACCTGATGATTTGGATTAATGTCTCAAGGCCTCTGCTATTCAAATGAAATCTCAGGCTCTAGGTAGCTACAAAACTAGTTTCTATTACTTTTCATGGCAATAAGGAGGGTATTTTTTATTTTTTTTAAACAATTTGTTATATGAATATATTTTAAGATTATAAGTCCTTATGAGGGTTACAAGTTCCTTATAACGGAATTTGGGGTTTAGTGGGCTTTAGGTCCAGATTTTGAACCATGGCTCTGATACCACGTGTAAGGCCCTACCCTAGGGTCTTCTAATAGATCTATTACCTTTGGAATTTAAATGCAATAAGAGGCAATAGTTTACTTTCTTACCAGACTTATAAACAATGAAAATTTTACCATTTATACTCTAATCCCTATAACTTATAGTGAACGTTTCATTTCAATAATTTACTTGAATAATATATGCATAGAGAAATACATGTACCCATGGCTGATGGAGATGCCCTTGAGCTTCTACTCTTGCTGAAACGCTCCTCTTGACTAACCCAACTGGATTTACCTCCCATCCAACTAGGAAATAATTCCTAGCCCAAGAAACCTCCACAGGTTCCCTAGCCCTTCGAGCCCAAGTCCAACTAGATCTAGTGTGTCCAAAATGAATAATATAGACCAAGATGAATAATATTTTCCTCCTCTCAACTAACCCAAGAAACCTCCACAGGTTCTTTAGGTCTCCAAAAATCACAACAATCCTAAAATCAAAGGCAACCCCAAAATCAAAGCAAGACCCCGACACATGCCCATTTTCTCCCTTCCTCCTTCCCTTTTATGCCCTCCCTCTCTTCTCCACCTTAACCACCTCTCATTAATGTCATTAACTTCTCCTCCATCCTTACAGTTGAATTCTCTTCTCCCAAGTGAATGTGGGAGTACATTTGGAAATGTGATATGAATATAAAGTTGGAAAATTAATGGCAGAGGACCATGTCTTCTCCTATGTAAATGTGAGAGTACATTTGGGAATGTGAGATGAATATAAAATAATGGAAGGAGACCATATCCTACCTAAGATTCAATTTGAGAAGGCAAGTTGGTAATTTGAATAAAATAGAAATAATGAATTTTATATTAGTAAATAAATTTATAGTTTCCAAAATGAAGGTATTCACTAATATTTCTCAATATTTTCAGGTAATGTAAACGTTAACAAAATTTGCATGATAATATTTAAGTGGGGCATTACATTATGGACCACACCAACACCATCTGCTACCTCCCTCTCCCTATTTCCTTATCAATTTTACCCCATATATCTCCTACCGTTCAATTGGCCCCCCATACCCTCTTCCTGCCTATTCCTTTGTCCCTTCCCTCACTTTCCCTACATCCGCACACCTTATCTCTAAGATACTAATAAAAAATTTCTCCCCTTATTTCCCATCTCCCTCTCCCCTACCTTCCTCCATCACCCATTTTTCTCTTACCCTTTTTATCCTCCATCGTGTCCAACTCTTAGGCTCACCATCCCCACACATTCTCTACCTCTACCTTTTCTCCCTTTCTTCCTACTCTTCACTCACTCCCATTGTCTCTCTTACCCCATACCAAGCCCATTACATGTGGCCTCAGTTATCACCCTCCCCCCTCCTCAACCTAGACATTTCCTCTCCTTCTCTCTCTTTCCTTCCTTCCCAACCTCATTCCCTCCTCCATATCCCTCCCATTTCCCCCACCTAGCACCTCCCCCATCCCTCCCTCCATCTACCTTTCTCCCCACTTCCCCTCCTCTTTTCCCTTTCCCCTCCTCTCCTCCATGTTTATCCATCCCATTTTCTCTCTCTCCCCTAATCCCACTTAAGTCACCTCCCTCCTTCCCCGATAATCTTCTCATACACTTCTCCCTGTCTCTCCCCCTAGCTAAACACCAACATTAATTTTCACCTCTCCCTCTTGCTCTCTTCCTTCCTCATTCATTCTCTCCTCCTCTATCTCGCTTCCTCCCTAATATCTCCCTTGTTTCATGACTCCCTTTTTTCTTCTTGCTCCCCATTCCCTCTCTTCCACCCAACAGCCTCCCTATACCACACTCCCACCTACTTCATCTAATCCCTTTCTCTAACATTCTCCATCCCTCACTCCTACTAGCTTGAAATCTTATACCTCTTCTCCTCTCCCTCCACCTTATCTCCCCCCCTTCTATCATCCCTCCCCTTTGCTCTAACCCTCAACATCCCCACACACTCTCCCCCTCAACCTTCATTCCATCGCTTCCTACTCCTAGATCCCTCCAACTCTGTTACCTCCCCCCCCCACATACCACCCCCCATACCTCCCACTTCGCTCCTCTCCCTCTCCCATCACCAACCAACACATACCCTCTCCCTATCCCTCTTCCCCTCCCTCTCACCATCCTTTCCTCCTTTTATCCATCCCACCCCATTCTTACCCTACTAGTCTCTCCCTACCTCCAGTACCCCACACACTCTCTTAATCTATCTCTCTTTTCCCTTACAACCCACCTCCCTTTCCTCTTTCCCATTTACCTCCTACCCTATCCCTCCATTGTTTCATTACCCCCCTCCCTCACCTTTTCTCCCTTCTCCAAACCCTTTCCCTCCTTTCTCCTCTCCTCGTCTTATGTTCTCTCCCCTTATCTTGAATAAGCAACCTAGCCCCCTCCCCTATACTCTCCTCGTACACTCCCCCATACCTCCCTCCTTTCTCTCCACCTCACTACCCCAACACTCATCATTTCCTGTACCTTTCTTTCTCTCTTTCCCTATCCCTATACCTACCCCTTCTCTCTTTTCTTCCATACCTCTCTATTTTCTCCCTTCTCTCTCCCCATTCTATCATCCCTCCCATTTTCTCTTACCCTCAACATCCTCACACTCTCTCCCTGTCAACTTTCATTCCATCACTTCCTACTCTTCCATCCCTCCAACTTTGTTACCTCTTGTTACACAATATTTTGTCACGCCTCCTGCACTTCCATGTGACATACCTTGAAGTTCCTGAAACATGATCATTATACAATATACTCATCCATGTATATAGCTCATATCCCTCCTTTAATTTTGCCTGGCAAATATCTGGAGCTTTCCCTGAAGAAATGGCTCTTAAAACCCTAAAATGATAGTCATCACCCTTATGAAGCTCAAAACCACGATGATCACCTGTTGTACCTTACTATGCTAGCAACTGCATCACCCTTTTCTCTCTCATACTGACAATGGTCTCAAAAAGGAAGTTTTCCCAAAGAGGATGAGAAGCTTCTAGAGCAGCGAGATGGAAGTGGTTTCACATAGATGAGGTCGGATCCTCCTAATTTGACCGCTTGGTCTCATCCCTATGAGTTACCTCCATGAGATGTGGGCCTAATCCTATCTTTGGAGGAGGCCTAACTCCCTCTCCCAACCTATAAATTCCCCCTCTACCATTCTCAAATGGTTGATCTATGTCCGTTTGCACCCCTATACTTAGCTTGTGCTTAGAGGCTATTCATTAGACTTGGAGAAGGAGTGTTGGAGAGTTTCCTGGCTTGGACCCTGATTACCACTCAAGGAGAGCCTTTCAAAATCAAGGCTATGGTTGTAAGCTTCCCTTTATTCTTTAAATAATAATACCACTCCTCGTTCATCTTTGCAAAATATATATGTTCATGTATGTATCAACTTGACATTTCTTGATCAGCTAAGTAGGTTATTATTGGATTTTCTATTGGGTTTGGCATGCTTTGTTGTCTCTTGGTCACTTGTGAAGTTAAATAAGCATTGAAACAAGCAGGAACAAGTCTATGACACAATGATTTGAGGATATCAACAAAGCAAATCGAATTAGCATCAAAGAAAGGTAGGCCATCTCTCTTGTTCTACTTTTCAATTATAATCTTAGAATATGTCTAGTTGATTATCAGTTCACTTGCTAAGCCCACTCATTGGGCTAGAGGGGCCATCTTTGTCCATAGAGAGGATTAACCTTGTCAACACCTCCCCCTCCCACATACTAACCCCCATAGCTCCCACTTCCCTCCTCTCCCTATCCCCATCCCCAAAAAAAACATACCCTCTCCATATCCCTCTTGCCCTCCCTCACACCATCCTTTCCTCCTTTTATCCATCCCACCCCATTTTTACCCTCTTAGCCTCTCCCTCCCTCCAGTACCCCACATAATCTTTGAATCTATCCCTTTTTTCCTACATCCCTTAGCCCCTTTCCCACTAGCCTCCCACCCCATCCCTCCGTTGCTTCATTCCCCCCCTCCGTTACATTTCCCCCCTTCGCCAAACCCTTTCGCTCCTTCCTCCTCTCCTCCTTTTTTGTTCTCTCCCACTATCTTAAGTAAGCAACCTACTTCCCTCCGCTATACTCTCCCCGTACACTCCCCCATCCCTCCCTCCTTTCTCTCCATCTCACTACACCCAACACTCATCTTTCCCTCTACCTTCCTCTCTCTCTCTCCCTATCCCTATACCTAACCCTTCTCTCTTCACTTCCATTTCTCTATTTTCTCCCTCGCACACACCCTCTAACTGCACATCACCACACTTTCCCATGCTTCGCCTCACCCCTCTCTCCCACTCTCTCCCTCCTCCCCCAACAAATCCCCTTCTTGTCTGTCTTCTTATCTCCTTCCTAGTTCTCCTGACCTCTGCTTCTCCCCCACCCTTCTATCCTCCATCCTCTTTTCTCTTACCCTCACCATCCCCATACTCTTTCCCCTTCTACTTTCTTAACCTCGCTTCCTACTTCTCCATCCCTCCCACTCCCTTGTCCCCCCATAATATCCACCTTACCTCCCACTTTGCTCCCTCCACACCCAAACAAACTCTCACTCTATCCATCCTTCCACTACGACATGTCATCCTACACCTTAGCTCAACCAGTTTCCTTCCACATCCGTCCCACCCTGATCCCCCTTCTCTAAGCCCTTTCTATCCCCTTCCTCTCCTTCATCCTTATCCCTCCCTCTTCCTTTCCCATACACTCGCCCCTCTCGATCCCTATCCCTCTCCCCCTCACTCCCTATCCCTCTCCCCCTCACTACCCAACCTTCTTGTACCGATTTCTTATTTCTCTTCTTAATTCCCTTCATCTCGCTCTCCCCCTTCCTCCTACCCTTTAGTCACTCTCCTTCCTTCATCTTCATTCCTCTTACCAACCCTTGAACCTAGACTCCCAACACGCCCCTCTAACTCTCTCCTCAATATACAAATATACATTTATAAAAATACATTCATACATACAACATAAACATTTAAATGCTACATAGAAACTAACATTACAAAAACGCATGCCTATATATTAAAAGCTAAAAGTAATATTCAATGTTATGCATATTATACATATAAAAAATTATTTTATTTAAACATAAACAATTAAATAAGACACATAATATCACACGTAAAAGAATCTATATAACTTAAAAATGTTGACAACATTTATCATATAACTATACCATTATATAACAAAAATATATTTGCAAACCATATTAATTAATTGTAGAGAAAACAATACAAAAATAAAAATATTAATATTAACCATTACATATACATAACACTACACACACATCATAATAATAAGTATATTAAATTTAACGAAAAATTTATATATGAATATTCCATAATACCTTAAATAATAAAATTATTATTATGCTATTAGGGGAGGGTAAAAATAGTCTTGAGAATCAAATAATTATTAATGTTTAGAAGGGTCACATGTAAAAATTGTTTATTAGTAATATACTCACAATAAATATTATTTTAAAATAAAATAAAAATTAATATATAAACAAAATATATTTATATTTATTCCCTATCGTATAGCAAGCGTTTTTCTATTCATGGAACTAGTTTAACATGTACCAAAAAAATGGAAAAAAAATTATTATGTGTATGACATATATATAACATTTTAGTATTTTAAGGACAACTAATCTTTAAAAGGATTCATTATATGAAACTCATATTTGAAATGTGGTAAATGATGATGATTCTGCTCAACATTGTGATTCAAAGAGTGGGACCATTAACCTAAAGTGACATGGGCTCCCCATTACAGACTTGATTACGGTGGTAGTGAAATCTATGTAAACGCTAGACCACGACCAATAAGCATGCAAATTATGGATTCTTTGAGGAGCGTTCATCTCTTCGGCTGATGCTCGGAGGGATATAATATTATCTGAATTATAAATTGCAAATTACGGATTCTTTGATGAGACTTCGGCTCATGCTCGGAGGGATATATAATATTCTTTTCGAAGATAAACAAAATAAATATAAAATCCATTAACTAAACAAAAGAAAACATTCCGGTCCTAAACCCTAACACGTTCTTGGAGAATTCTGTGGCAAAATTGATACGGCCCCAGATTTAGAAATGTATGCCCGTTGGAACATAATTTCAACATTTACAAAGAGAAAAAAGGTTTCTCATCTTTCCTTGCGCGAGGAAGACCGATGCGGACTGTTAAGCTAAAAGACGAACCTGGCAACAGGCAGAGCATAATATATATTATAGTAACCACCTCACCATTTAGATTACTATGTATGTGGGGGAGTAATTACAATTTCCAACGCTTATTACCAATTTTAATGTTTATTTTGCTGAGTATATTTTGTGATTGGCAGAGACTTTTTCCAATGGGATTCTAACAATTGG
This sequence comes from Pinus taeda, assembly GCA_000404065.3. Taxonomy (NCBI): domain Eukaryota; kingdom Viridiplantae; phylum Streptophyta; class Pinopsida; order Pinales; family Pinaceae; genus Pinus; species Pinus taeda. The sequence continues at coordinate 52,803 of APFE031474761.1, forward strand.
ATAATCAGTCGGAACAACTGTTAAATGAGAACAAGTGGCCCAAATAACATCGGGAGAGGACCAGAGATAAACAACTTTGGATATACTTGACCGCCTACCTTGTAAACTGCTGACTAAATTCACATTCTGCAACTGCTCGAGGAATAACAAAAATGAATAACTCCACAGACTGAAAAGTGGTCGTGGTCGAAGATTCTTTTCATCTAGATTAAAAAATTGAAGTGTACAAGAAATACAGAAAGTTGAGTAATAGTAGTAAATAGCAATGCAAATAAGGTGATACAAACCGACAATTAATCTCTGTTACTGGAATTATAGAAAAGAAAACGACGATGAGAAAAGTGAATATTTATCTACCTGCCGTTGTTCCACCTATTCTCTTTTTCAGAATTTTAAGACGAAAACATGCAAGTGTGACTGACTGCCATTGCTCGCCAATTCATTCCTAGTAGGCCAGCAAATCAAATAAAATAAGAGAGAATTTTCATGAACTAAACACCAGGAAAATAACTCGTCCGCTTCCTCTTGGGAAATAACATTAAAAAAAAGAACAAGAAGTTTTTCGTTATAGGTGACTTGAAGAAATTGAAGTACCTCGAACCATGCCTGAACGCCTTGTTTTCATTCTTGCAAATATTTGGGATGCCCTCGAATCAAATGTCTCCATACAGCCTTCTCTCTGAATAAACATAGACAACACAATATAAACCTGAAACATCAAGCAGCCGTACAGACCTCGCATGTAAACCCCACAGAGAAGCATAAACAACTACACATACAGAGAAAAACATATGCACATCTACGGCCCACTGAACACACCATGAACATGCAGAGAGATATTTAAAGCAAGCAAATAAATGAATATTACACCGTTGTGCTTGATTTTATAGACAAATTACCCGCTCCATAACGGCTATAATTACCGTTACACTCTCCAGCTGCTAAAAATTGGCAGGTCACCCGGACGATAATGATTACAATTACCGTTACACCGTCCAGATATTACCGAGTAAATTTAAAACCATTGCTAGAAGCTGGCTTAATAACTGTTTGGAGCCTGGACAATTATCACCAATGCCGTAAAAGCAGGGAAAGCATTGTGCACTGACAAAAGAAAAAGCAGTTTGGTAATGATGTAGTGTCAGGCCGTTGCTAACGTGGAAGCAGATACAAATTTGAAAAATAATCTACATGTTGTGATGGTGGGAGGAAGACCGGGGACCACAGAACGGAAAAATAATCTACATGTTGTGATGGTGGGAGGAAGACCGGGGACCACAGAACTGAGGCCTCAATTCGTATGTTGGTGGTGTTTGGAGTGTAGCTTGGTTTTCTTTACTGAGGTGAAGGATTTTTTTGGATGGTTAAAAGTGGTTAGAATTGAGGTAATTTTTTTTTGGATGGTTAAAAGTGGTTAGAATTGAGGTAATTTTTCTAAAGAAATTTTGTTATAGTAAGGTTTGAATGATGTATTTGAAGTTGGAAATGTATCCAACAGCATTAAAAGTTTTTGGATACCTAAAATCTTAAAATTTGATAATTTTAATTTAATTTACAAAAATCCCTATTAAATTTTGGGAAGACTCTGTATAAATGTTAAATCTTGCGCCGGCATGCACGAGGGTTTGAGTTCTTGATATGCCTTTTGCTTTTCGGAATTATAAGACTGTCTGCTCTCTGTGAGACAATGTTTAACGAGTATTTCTTTTAATACACAAATTCCGATGTAATTATGAATTCGAGGGTTTTGGGTTTATTCTGAGGTTGGACACATTCAGGCTGCTGAGCGGTTTTGTTGTGGATAACTTAAGTTCTATTCTTTATTAAAAAATGAATATATGATTTGGCTTTATTATTTGTCTTTTGTATAACTTAAGTTCTATTTTTTATTAAAGAATGAATATGTGGTTTGGCTTTATTACTTGTTTTTTGGGAATGATTGATTGATTTACTTCAGTTTCTCTTTCACTGTAACATTTTGGACCATAGATAGAGATTTTCTGTAGGTTAGAGTGAGGTTTCTCCTTATTTTATCTGTTTAGGAATTTCTTGTTACAGTCTCAGGTTTCTCCTCCTTATTTTATCTGTTTGGAATTTCCTGTTACAGTTTTATAGAGACTATTATTCTGATAGTTAGTACCAAGAGGATTAACATCTTTGACAATAGATAGAGATTTTCTGTAGGTTAGACTCAGGTTAGTACCTAGAGGATTAACATCTTTGACAATAGATAGAGATTTTATGTAAGTTAGACTCAGATTTCTCCTTCTTATTTTACTTGTTTGGAATTTCCTATTATAGTTTTAACTAAATGATTATTCTTACAGTTAGAAAGGATTACTTTAGGATTACTTTTCCAGTTTAAGATGGAAATACACTTGGTATATTGCTTGTATAATCATTGTCCTTTATGCATTATTGTACATTTAGTGTTGCTCCTTTAGATGCAAATTCGGCTATGGTTTCTATTTTAATATATTTTCAAGGAATAATTCAATCATTCTGTTACTTAAAAAAAATAATTTTCTATAACCCATTATCATTTCTTAAAAGAAATCTATGTTATTTATCTATTTAATTCTAGTAATCATATAATTTTATTTTTTCCTTGAAAGTCTCTCCTCCCAAAGGGATAACCTGGCAATCACATCCACATCCACACTCTGGCCAAGCACACTTTATTTTTTTCTTGAAAATCTCTCCTCCCAAAGGAGAGCCTGGCAATCACATCCACATCCAGACTCCCCCCAAGCACACTCTCCCCAAACACACAATCACATCCATACTCTCCCCAAACACTTTCTTTTCTTCACAGTTAGATTAGATCCATTGACAGGCAGGTACCTTGGGCACTTTCTTTTCTTCAAAGTTAGATTAGATCTAGTGACAGACCAGTACCTTCTCTTTCCCACTGGTTTATTCCACCCTCTCAGATTCCTCCCTTGACTCTTTCCCATTTATATCTCCATTTTCAGGCAGATGGTAAAACTGTTTCTTGGTAACTCTTTCTTTTAACTGTTGCCAACAATGTTTATTTTCATTGACATATCAGTTTTTTATTTTCGTTAACATATCTGAACTCCTAATTACCCATTAATTAGGAACCAATTTCTAGCCTCAATCATTACCATAAAGTAAGAAATTAATGCAGTAACACATAAAAATGAACTTATGTAGCCTAAGGTGTTTTATTTATATATATATATATTTATATATATAAAAAGGTAAAAATATACTATAAATATAATTGTATTTTATTAATTATATAAAATGAAAACAAAATTATATTAAGAATAAAATATTTCACTTATATATATATATATATAGTATATATAAATATATATTATATATATAATTTGGTTGAATATATATAAGATTTTTACAAAATTATAAAATTAGTTATAAACTAAATTATTTTAGTTATATTGTAAAAAATTATTATTGGAAATTTTAAATTTCCCCAAATATATTTATTAAATTTTTCATAAATAAAATGGAACATTTTATTGGTATTTATTTTTACAAAAGTCTAAAATATCTAAATTGAAAACATATTAATTTGGAATATTTTTTGTTAATTTTATATTTTTAAATATGTAATTGAAATTATGATGATGGTGGTTAACGTTCCTAAAGATCAAATCTAAAGAAACCAATTAATTTATAATTTTATATTTTTAAATATGTAATTGAAATTATGATGGTGGTGGTTAATATTACTATAGTTCAAACCTAAAGAAACGAATTAATTTAAGATTTTTTTAGTATGCTAAAAAAACTTGGACAGAAGCGTTCAGAGTTCTCTATAATTTTGACATCCTAAAAGACTAGGAAGGTCAATATTGCAACACAGTTCTTGAAAATGACATTTAATGTTAAACGGGGCACTCTAAGAGAAAGTGAAAGTGCTTTTCATTCGTGTATTCTCTCAGAACCTTTCCATCCATGGTGTTTAGGGTACTGCCCAACAACTCGGGTTTCACTATACATAAATATATGTTTTTATATTTTATTAATATTTTAATTTTGCATGGATTTGGAAAAAATAATCCAAGTGTTTATTTTTCTAAATTGAAATATTTTAATTTTATTCGTATGTAAAAATATTATTGAAATTTATCAATATATTATTAAATTTTTAGTAAAATAAAATGGAACTTTTTTATGTTATTTATTTTACAAAAGTCTAAATATGTAAATTTGAAAACATAAATGAATATATAATTTATATTTTTTAATATGTAATTGAAATTATGATGATGATGATGGTTAAGGTTCACTCAGACCAAACTTTGGTCTATCTGACCTAATTTAAGCTTTTTTTTCCTATGCTCAAAAAGCTTGGAGAGAAGCCTTCCTAGCTCACTATAATTTTGACATCCTAAAAGACTAGGAAGGTTAGTGTTGCAACAGAGATTTGGAAACTTAGATTTAATGTGGTTGTAAGCCGAGCACTCTAATATGAAGTGATTTTCATACTGGATGTTTGTATTATCACAGAGATGGCATAGCCTTTCCATCGATCGTGTTCTAGGAACTACCAACAACCCGTTTCACTATACATAAATATATGTTTTTATATTTTTTTCATATTTTAATTTTGCATGGCTTTGGAAAAAAAATTGAAGTGTTTATTTTTTAAATTGAAATATTTTAATAGTCATTTTTGTAGTTTTAATGTTAAATGAACAATTTTTTACTTTAAATTTATCTATCTATGTTTTAAAATATATAAATGGTTAAAATTATATGATAGATATGGTATCAATTCAAATTACACTTGGATAAAAGAAAACAAATACTTTCATATGGCTCTTTCTTTTATACACTTTTCAATAAAAAAGTGTAAATTAATATCATTTTTTAGAAGTTGATATATCCCTCCAAAGGTACACTTGTTAAAATTAACACCACTATTATCCTCATAGTAATCAACACCATAAGTAAATAAATAAATACTTTAATTATTGGAAATTTTAACCTAACCTTACTCTTTCTACACTTTTACTTTTACATCCCTATTTCCAAACCAATTTTATGTTTATTGGTCCCTTTATGACATTGGAAACTATACATTTGTGAGTGTATTTTTGCGTGGTCCTTGATGGCATGAGGCACACCCATAATGAACAACCTTTCCACTCACCAATAGAGCATCATTATATTTACCTACTTTTAGAAAACTAGACCTAATATGTACACTTTTTCTACCTTTAGGTGTCTCTATTCTCCTTTGAACCCACATTTGAGTTGCATTTGTGAATTTCTTAATGATTTCATAAATAATGAATGATTGGTGCCTCTTGGGTTTGGAGTGGTCTAGGTGATTCGCTTGATCATGGAGTCACAGTTTGGGGTCAACCTACTTCTAAACTAAGTCCAAATTGCAGCGAAGGTCAAAACATATGGAGAAACAGGCTACTATAGGTACGCTATAGGATGCTACTATAGGTGCCCTATATTTCTATAGGAAGGCCTATAATTCTACAGGAAGGTTTCCAAGAAGATTTAGCAGGTAGGAATGATGGGTTCAAGTTATGGAAAGGTGGATCAAAGTTGAGGTAAATGGATTAAAGGTGGCCAACGCCCATAGCCAAGCTTAGAGCCTTTGGAAGCCCTATTTTGCACAAGGAGAGGTGCTCATAGTGATCTAAGAGAATGATCTCAAGAACACGACTTTGAAGATAGAATTTGGGGATCATAAAAGAGAGCGAAGAATCACAATATGGAGGTGATGAAAGGCCCCTTTCCTGAAGATCTAAACAACCCTACAACATCACATGCATATACACCTTTATCATTGACAAAATGAAATAACTAATAGTGGAAAAGGTGAGTTGAATTTAAATTCCATCTACTCTATGCCAAAAACTCTGACCTAGTCGATAAATCAACTCCTAACCTATAGTAAACACATGAAAAACAAGATGACTAATGCAAATCTTCTTCCAATAAATCATAAACATAGTATTTTTGGACTGTGATTGTAGATTCTTATATTCATGCTCTCATGGGAGAGATGATGTAGAGGTTGCAATCAAAATATTTTGATGGGTTATTTTCTAATAGAATGCAATAAACTAATAAGAACCCTGAACCAAAAGAAGATATAAATACATAAGAGGGACCTAAGTTGCTAGGGTTGGGCCGAAACTCAAGGGCCTCAACCCTCTAGAGCTAACTCAATGATCAATCAATAAGAAACTTTTCATTATCATTTCATTAGTGTCTAATACATCATATAACATTAAAAAATAATAATGCCAAGTACTTGAGCTCGATAGCCACCTAGCTGAAAACAAAAATTGAATCCTAATGAGCTATTTTACATTTTTATTTATACAAGAGGGTGGCTACTAGCAGTTCCCTACAAAATATGAATGTTTGTCTCCCATAGGACGAGATTGTTGGATCTTTATATTCATTAATTGCACTTTCTTGGTTGTCAATGACCTTCCCTTTCTTAGCTACCAGTGACCTCGAGCTGATGAGAGAGACTGTGGCGATATTACATTGACTGAAGGAGTTAAGGAGGTCAACAACCTCCTAGAATCTCTCCCTATTGTCTACACTTCTCCCCTACATGTAAATTATCTTAAAAAATCTTAATTTGCTACAATTAAACCATACTAGGCCACACGACATAGAAAAAAATCTTTTACCACTCTCATGAAGCATAATAAAACAAAAATTGTAAATAAATGTGAGAAAGAGATAGTTCTAAAGCTAATAGATGGCATTATGACCCTTATAATGTACCCATTGATGAGCCTCGTCATCACCCCCTACTAAAATTGTTTTTCATCCTCTAAGAACTTAGTTGTCTATGAGCATGCCCTTTATGGTCCTGGTAGCATCCTTGACATCCCAAGGTTCCTTAGATGTTGTGTCTTCTTGGAGATAAAAACTTGCATTACTTGCATTCTTTTCTATATGTTTCCACCTCTTTTTCTATTTTGCTTCATTTCTTCCTTCCTGTAGTCCTATCAGTAAGGGTGGAATAAGCTTGAGTCTTATCCACTTAACTTTCAATCTTAGCATGTTCCTCTTGTACAAGGGTGTCCTCCAAAATGCATTCCGTAGCCTTTCAGGGCAGTGATATTCTCTAATATGGATGTTGTGGGATAAGGCATTCCATCTCCTCTGGAAAGCTTGTTTTCTTTTTGTTCCCAACAACCTGAGTGTGTCTCCAAAATGTTAGATGGCTTGTTCCAAAGAGTGGTGAGCCCTTGTCTTGCACTAAGTGCCACAACTCTCAAGGGCTCCTCAAGTCTATTTCTAAACACAGAGCTTGTACAAATATCGAGGTGAGTACTATATACATAGTAGATGGGATTATACTTATGCCACCCTCAAATAGGACATTTAATCAATATTTCTCCAAGACCACTCTTCCCATTGAATTAAAAGGAAAACTAACTAATGAATGTGCAATTTAGAAGCCACCTCTAATGGTAAAAAGGAAAATGCTTTTTAACTTCAACTTGTAAATGCTATTGAATGAATTCATGAAAAGATAAGAGCTACACTACTTGCAGAAAGGGAACTACATTATCTTACAATCAACCATCAAGCTACCAAATGTATTTGTAGACACGAGGATAACCTACCAAATCATAACTCCAGTTTACATGCATCATCTATCTAGCTCACACTTGCATATAAATCAATGTTCTATTTGGGCCAAATCTATGATAAAGAAACTAATGCTATTCGATTTTGCAGTGGAGCAAAATGAGGGTTTAGTGTGGCCTAGGCGGCGCGCTTCATCATCGAGTCATAGATGGGGGTCAATAAACTTCTAAGATAAGTCCAAATTACAACAAAGGTCAAAACAGGTGGAGAAACAAGTTGTTACAAGTATGGCACGGGAGGTTGCGATAAATGCCTTGTATTACTATAGGAAGGCCTATATTGGTACAAGAAAGTTGTTGAGAAGGTTTAGGAGGTAGAAATGATGGTTGAAGGGATGGAAAGGTGGAATGAGGCCATGTTAAATGGATGAAATGTGGCCAACACCCATAGCCAATATTAGAGCCCTTGGAAGTCATGTTTTGCATTAGGAGAGCTTCTCATAGTGATATGAGAGAATGATCTCAAGAACAGAACTTTGAAGAAAAAATTTGGGATTCATAAAATAGGGTGTGGAAGCCCAAAATGGAGGTGGTGAAAGGCCCATTTCCTGTAGATCCAAGCAACTTTGCAACATCACATGCATATACCCTCTTATAATTGGTGAACTGAAACAACTAATAGTGGAAAAGATGAGTTGAATTTAAATGCCATGTACTCTATGCCAAAATCTCTGGCATATTCAATAAATAAACTCCTAAGCTATAGTACGCAGATGCAAAACAAGATGAATAACATAAATATTCTTCTAAGAAATCATAAACATAGTGTTTTTGGACTGGGATTGTAGATTCTTATTTTCATGCTCCCATGGGAGAGATGAGGTAGAGATGACAATCACAAGATTGTGATGGGTTATTTTTTAATAGAATGAAAGAAGGTAATAAGCACCCTAAACCAAAAGAAGATACAAATACAAAAGGGGAACCTAAGCCACTAGGGTTGGGTCCAAACCTAAGAGCCTTAGCACTCTCAAACTAACTCAATTATGAACCAATAAGAAACTTCTCATTATCATTAAATCAATGTCTAATACATCAAATAAAAGTAAAAAAAAAAAATAGTGCCGAGTACTTGAGCTCGATATCTACCTCGCTGAAAACAAAACTTGAATCCTAGTGAGCCATTTTACATGTTTATTTATATAAGAGTGTAGCTACTATCAATTCTCTAGAAAATAGTAATGTTTGTCTCCCATAACTTGAGACTGGTGGATATTGATCTTCATTACCTTCACTTTCTTGGTTGTGAATGACCTCGTCTTTCTTGGCTTCCAATGACCTTGAGATGATGAGAGAGAGTGTGGTGATCTTGGGCTAGTTGAAGGAGTTAAGGAGGTCGATAATGTCCTAAAATCTCTCTTTGTTGTCTACATTAAGCCTCTACATGTAAATTATCTCAAAAATTATCCATTACCTACAATTAAACCATATTAGGTCACATGACATAGAAAAACATCTTTTACCCCTCTCACTAAGCATAGTATAATAAAAAATGTAAATAAATGTGAGAAAGAGATAGTTCTAAAGTTGGAGGATGGAATTATGACCCTTATAATGTACCTATTGATTAGCCTCATCACGAGGAACTCAAAAATCCCACAACACCATGGTGCCAACTTGGCATGTGACCAAATCCTCAATGGACTCTTCTTGGGTTTGATCCTCAAGTAAACATGTTACCCAATTTCGAACTCTTTATGCACCATATGCTAATATGCATAGTTTTCTTGTCTATCATATTCCACCTTTAGATTCTCTTTTATGACTTGAATTTGTTGCTCCATTTCCTTGAGCATGTTAGGCCTAATAACGACCCTACTCACTAGATCAATCCAGCTGATATGAGTATTACAATTCCTCCCATATGATGCCTTAAATTGGCTCATCTTTACATATTCTTGGTATCCATTATTTTATGAAAATTATAGAAGTGGAAGATAGTACCCCCACTTCTTGGGTTGATGCATTACATATATCCTCAACATGTCTTCGAGGAACATATTTTTCCTCTCAATTTTTCCATATGTTTGTGGATGATAGGTTTTACTAAATGCCAACTCTCTTCCAAAACCCACAAAAAGTTCCTTCCAAAACCCACAAAAAGTTCCTTCCAAAATCATGAAGTGAGCTTAACACTCTATATAAAATGATTTTCTAAGGAATTCCATGTGGTCTCAAAATATCCTCTATGAATTTTTGTACCACATCACTAACAAAGCTAGTGGACTTTATTTCTACAAAATTAGTTACCTTGCTCAATTTGTCATCAACAACCATAATTGTGCCATGTTGCCTGTAAGTTCTAGGAAAACGCGTGATGAAATACATGGAGATCAACTTTGATTTCCATTCTGGAAAGTGAACGGTTTGCAATAATCTTATTGGATGCTGGGATTCAACCATTACTCCCTGATATTTTATGGATTTGGGCACAAAATAAACCACTTCTTTCTTCAAATTTGGCCAATAATATAACCTTTTAATGGCTGTGAGAATATTTTGATACCATAGGTGGCCTAAATATGGCTCTAAATGGAAGTATCTCATTACAATCCTCTTCAATTCATCATTATTTGGCACATAAATTATGTTTTTGAAACTAATTAGGTTTTCATCAGTCAGTTGGTATTCCTCATCGCCATCATCTTCTATCAAATTTTCTCTCACTTATTTATACTTTTCATCATGTTATCCTGCATTCTTGACCCTTTCTACTAGGTGATTTGTTTCATAATAGATTATGGTTTCTAAGTGATTCATTTGAATCCTCCTACTAAGTGCACTAGCAACCTTATTCTCTTCGCCTTTCATTTACTTGATGTCAAAGTCAAACTCACTAAGTATGGCCAACCATGTAGCCTATCTTGTGTTCAACATCAGTTTCTCAAACAAATACTTGAGTCCACCATGGTATGTCATAAGTGTAAATTTTATGCCGAGGAGGTAATGCCTCCACATCTTCAACACATGAATTATGGAAACTAACTCGAGATCATGACTCACATAATTCACCTCATTCTCATTCAATTTTCTTAACTCATAGCATAATACTTTTCCTTCCTAGATCAAGAATCCATTGATCTCTTCTTTGTAAGCATCTGTGCATACCACCAAATCCTTATCATTATATGCTATGCATTTGTGAGAAATTGTTTCAATTTCTCAAATCTCACTACACAATGAGTTATCTGCTCAAATTTCTTCCCTTTTCTCTACAAGGGTGTGATATAATGACCTATATTGGAGAATGTTTTGATAAATCTCCTGTAATAACTTTCTAGTCCTATGAATAACCTAATTCCACATAGTATTCGTGGTTGGTCACTCCATTATGGCCTTGATATTCTTTGGATCAATTGATATCCCTTCCTTGGAGACAATATGTCCCAAATAATGTATCCATGATTGGAAGAAATCACACTTGCTAATATTTTCATAGAGATTATGCTCCCTGAGTCTCTGTAGTATTGTAGCCAAATGCTTTTCATGCTCTTCCTTAGTCTTTAGGTACACTAATATGTGATTGTAAAATAAAATGACAAACTTGTCCAAATATGGATGTAAGACATTATTCATTAAGCATATGACTATGGCAAGGGAATTAATAAGAAAAAAGGATACCACTACAAAATCATAGTGTCCATATCTTGTCGAGAGAATAATATTATGAATTTCCTGCTTCTTGATCGCTATTTCGTGATATGCTGACCCCAAGCCAATCTTAGAGAAGACTGTTTCTCCCCTTAGCTCATTAAGGTGATAATAAACTCTTGGAAATGGACACCTATTCTTTATGGTTACCCTATTTAATTTTCTATAGTCAATGCATAATTTAAGGGCCCCAAAATTCTTCTTTACAAAGAGAAATAGGGCTCCCCATCATGACACACTTAGCCTTAGGTAGCCCTTGTCCAGTATCTCTTTAATTGTAATTTTGGCTCAACTAACTTAGGGGAACTCATCCTATATGGTTCCTTAGATGTTGGTGCTACTCTAGGTGCCAACCCAATAGAGAAATGTATCTCTCTGTGAGGAGCTAATGCAAGAATCTCCATTGGAAACACATCCACATAGCGTTGATGAACCAGGTAACTTTCTAGTGGTTCACTTTCCTCATTCTTAATAACACTACCAGCCTTTACATCACATAATACTTGTACTACAAACAACATGGATCCCTTTATACTATTTCATTTGGCTTGCATAGTTGTGATCAAATCCACTGAAGTAGGATTTCTCCTACCCTGTAAAAGCCTTATTTTTCCTTACTCATCTAAGCATTCAATTTCCTTTTCAAAACAAACCATTTTCACCTAGTCTAGGTACAACCAATCCATGCCCAATAATATTTTGTAAGCACCTAATGGAAATATATTCAAATGAGTTGTGGTGGGAATTCCACTAAGGTCAAATGCACATGATATTACCCAATGGTGAATCTTTCTTTTTCTTATGGTTTCCAATTGAACCAACCATGGTTCATGAAATTCCTTGACGAAATTCTATTTTTTAACAAGCTCTAGGATAACCTAGTTGTACTTAGAACCTCGATCAATTAGAAGAGACACAATTTGATTACACACCTTACCTTCCATCTCAATAATAGATGCCTGATGGTCTTCTTGGTGATTTTCTAAACTTGCATAAATTATGGGGAAAATATGAGCTACATCACCCGTTGCAAGATGTCATGGACACTGTAATTTTTTGGTCCAACACTTTTTTTGTGTGGAGAATCTGTTTTCCTATATTGGTTTTCATCACATCTCCAACACTTTAATTTCTCTCTGCCTTCAATCTTGTGTCGCTCTAATGTTGGATGCTACATTCTTCCCTTAGCAACAATATTAGTTTTGTACTAATATTGATTTACAGAGGCTAGATGTTCACCTTCACTCTTTTTTGAACCTTTCTTAGGCCAGTTCTTCTTATTTCCAATATTGTTCCTTACCTTCCAGTCACCCTTAATTTATAGTTTGTGTTTCAGTTCTTAATGGCATTCTCCAAAGTGTGAGGTTCCAATAACTCAATTCTATCTCTAAATGTCATAGGAAACCCACTAATGAACCCTTTAATATTGGCTTTCTGATCCTTGAGATATGGCACATACCTCAAGAGTTCCAGGAACTTGGTGATATACTCATCATCTGCCATTTTTCCCATCTTTAGTTCATAGAAACAATTTTCTTCTCCATCATAGTAATGCTTAGACAATTTTTTCTCTCTGAAGAGATTTTCAAATTTGTCCCAAGTCATCTCCTTCTCAACAAGGCCTCTGCCACTTTTCAAATATTCCCACCACATGTATTCTTTTCCCTTCATGCTATAGGTGGAAATCATAACTTTCATATTTTAAAATAATCGTGAATTGTAAAAAATTTCTTCATGCCAAGCAACCAATCTTTTGCCCCTTATGATTTATTCATATCCCCATCAAATATGGGTGTCTTGGCTTTCTTGAATTCCTCAGACATGTAATATTTTTTCTTTGTTTCCTGATGATGATGATGGTGATGGTGAGAGTGTTGGTGGTTCCTCCTAGTAGTAGAACTAGATGGTCTACTAGAGTGATGGAGATAAGTGTTTGTTCTTTGTCTTGGGGTTATCAATGGTGCATTTATCACCATAGTATATTCACTTTCCTACCTATGCCTCTTCCTAGACCTACTAACATGTGCCCCATTTGTTTTTTCTTTTGACTCCCAAGGGCTCCTCCTGTCTCTATGAGTAGTCATCATCTCATGTTGCCTATCTCTCTATAAATATGAAAGGATTTTCAATATGACTACATTTATCTCAACTTTTCTCCTTTGAGCTCTCACAAATCTCTTGTGATCTGCCTTGAAACTTATATCTTCAACCCTTAGGCTTCTCATAATATTCATCTAATCTTGAGAGAGATCCCCACTCCCTTATTCAATTGCCTCTCTTCTTGATTAGCTCTCACCTCTTCACTTTCATGTTGTGTTTGATCAAAACCATCTTGCACCATTCCAATCCTCATTTCTTTGTTTATCTATTTTATGTTGCTTGTGATGTGTTGTCAATTAGAACACACATTGTTAGATACTTGTTGTGATAAATAAATAAACAGAATCATGACCATGAACCTTACATTCATGGACTTGTCATGGTTGTCTCTACTATGAAAAAATATCCATGTTAGTATGCCCATGATACTCAATATTTCATATGAATCAATCACATATCAAGCAATATCAACTCTTATTATATAACTACTAAATAAAGAACAAACTTATGCCCATGGTCCTGCTCTTTGAGAGTTGTTGTAATCGACCATATGCAACAAAACAATCCACATTGGCATGTGCTTATCAACAAACCATTAACTGAAATATATAAGCCTACAGGTTTCAATAGTGTTTTAACTATTAATCGCAACTATCAGTCTATTCATGATAGTGAAATATGTCATCTTTTTAAATTTTTAAATAAATAACATAGTCATCATATCAATTAGGTCTGCAATTAGTTTATATTGAGTTTTAACACCTAAAAAATTATTTAGTTAAATTTCTAACAACCATCATGAAATCCCCCTTTTTAGGAACTTCTTGCTACATTACCATGGCAGAGCCCATCTAATCTAAGTGTTGAACCTAGATGTTATGGTACCACCTATAACAAACTGACACCAATTACTACATTATGGTGTTGTTATGGTTAATCCAATTAATTTTGTGCTGTTATAAGAATAAGATAATTATTTTTCATCTTTTATCTTCATTTTCCTTATTAATTACCTTCTAAGGGTTGTGGTTACTAAATTAAGGTTACCAACCCTCATCCATAGTTTCATAACTAGAATCACCTAACCTAGCCATATATATATTATTGGCGAGCATCATATCAAAAGGTAGGCATAAGATATGCCACGTGCCCATATCTGATGGGTTCTACCATCCACTAATCCTTGTGACCAATGATAATTCTCCATGTCACTTGACTTTGGCGGCCCCCACCATCGTTCGGGCCCCAACATGGGTGCACATCTTATGAAACTTGTGACAATAAATGGACACAATGCTTTGCACTTTAGATCAATGAATTCTGATAGGTTAACATGCCTGACAAATAATGGGAAGGGAGGTGGTACAAAGTGGATTTACAAACCCACCCATCTCTAGACCTACAACTCACACTCATTCCAAAAGCCTCCCACCCCTTTTCTCAAAACCACTAGAGGGGGTCTTGGAGCATGCAATTTAAATTTTCCAAAACCACTTATGGGTTCCACTGGCAGGTGCATGATGACACTTGTCGCCCATTCCATTGGCCTCCTTCCTAGTGCCAACCCACAACCTCCTCCCATTGTGCTTCCTCTTGGCACTTCATCTTGACGATTTTCCTCGTGCTCCTTGGGTGGGTCCTTTAGGACGCGTCATCCTGATCCTGTCACCATGGTGCAACCCTTTCCTTCTCCTCTATACACCTATGGATTGTTACCATCGATACATGTCATCCTGTAACCATTACCCTAATGCCTCCCTTCAACTGCTCCCTTTTTGGACATTTAGGATGGGGACCTCCAAGACATGTCAACCTGGTCCCATAATCCCATCTCTCTTCAACATACACCTCTTGAGGCCTCCGCGACATGTCATATAGGCCCCACCACAATATATATATATATATATATATGCTTTTTGGCATAACACAATTACGGAAGGATTTGTTGGTGTGCATAATTCATGTTTTTCCACCACAGACCTGATATGAAAGAAATTTTCATTATTGCAACTCGACAATGAAGCCAAGAGGTTTATTAATTAACCAAGGTTAAAATTCCCTTCTAGATTCTTAATCCCACTGCTTGCATAGTTATAAACACTTGGTGCCTACAACACTGATATTAATATATACCTCTCTACATGCAGAGGATTAGATCAAAATCATAGTCAAATGACCAATTAAACAAAATATCATTCTTTGTAATTTACATTTTGTAAACCATTCCTTATTCTAGTTGTCAATGCAAACTAAATTTAACTTTCCATGCATATGTGAATACATTCAATAAAATAGATTACATTTTCAAGGAATTAACAAAAATTAAAAATTGGAGCCTGGGAAACTGAGTCTGGGATAATAACTCTCCACCCAACCATAGAAAAATGCAACTATCAGTCACTTGCAGTTTTCAACCTTGAGCTAGATTCCAAAGACTAAGTGGCTTTCTCAAAGGATTAAAAGAATAGGTTCCCGTTGAAGCAAGGGCTCTACATGCCTCCTTCCTCCACCTACCAACTTCTGAGTAGTTACCAAACATATAGGGAATCCAAAGGCCAACAACCTCCACCTTCTATCTATCCAATGGTGGCCAATCAGACACATAGTGAATCCAAAGGCTAGTAGCCTCCACCCACAAAATATCTAATGGTAGCTAATCAAACACATAAGGAATCAAGAGGCCCACATCCTCCACCCAAGAATGCCAATGGAGTCCATAAAAACAAGTCTTCACCATTCAAACAAAACTTAATGGATTCTACCCACCTTGGGGAATCCAAAATCCACTATAAAACAAAACAACAAGAAAGGTTCCATATATCCTCCTTTTACGAATCCAAGGAACAACCCTCCACCCCAAACATCAAGGGAATCCAAAGAAATATGATCTCCACCCTCTGGATCTACGCGGAATTGAGAGGCCATTATTTATCACCTGGGATGAATATTCTTCCTTCCAATCTTACAAATCGAGATGATATCACTGCATTTTGTTCTTTCCTTACTAAGCTCCTTATTTGCTCTCTTCATTGAATTTTGTATGATGATACAATGCCTCTAGCCTCACTATAATGCTTCAAAGTTAATTCTTCCTTCCTTTTCTCCCCTTCTGCCAGCACAACCTCCATAAAATTTCATGTCTTTTCTTCCTTGTAAATGTTTCTCAAAGCAGCATGGGCATGCGTACTTCTCTTGTAACCCAATTTAATTTAGAACTAATAACATAAACAACATACCAACTAGCCTTTAATGGTTGTCACATCAATTTAGATTTCCTGCAACACAGAATATCCAAAGCTAGAAACCTTCTCAGCTCTCGAATTTGTCTCCCTTGACTCGGCCCATTATATTTTGTAAAAATATTTATGCTGCACTTCATGATAAAAACCATGTTTGGGACTATCACACACATCCTACAAGCATTTGTTTGTTTTTATAAAAATCAAAACAACATAACTTTCACATATGATGACTATTTGAATCTATTCAAGCATCTTTAGAAAGATCATGACAAGGTATTCAACATTAAGATCTTTGCATGAATGTTTAACAATATCAATTTTATCTATCATGATGATACACCTAGATCAATCCTCCCAAGTAGAAGATTTTGGACTACCAAATGACTTAATTTATTAAAAGGATAAGTTAGGGCATTCCCTCCCTACTTCTAGTATTGAACAATAGTGCTCATATACAAAAATTTTGACTCATCGTAACAAAATAGGCAAGACAGATGAAAATTTTCATAACATTGTTGACATAATCAATCATTCCATTATTTCCACAAATATTTGTATTCAATTTTGCAACTACTAAATATACAAAACATACTAGAAGTAAAAATAAACACGTGGTTTCAAATGACAATGAATCAACAATATGCTTGCTCTTCATAACAAGAACACCACGGACCAATGGATCTACTTCACCCTCAACAATATGTTGTATGTTTGGAACCACGATGCTTGCTTTTAGAAAATTTTGAAGATGTAATATTTTGAATCCTCACAGACTTAATCATAGTTAGCATTAATTTTAACTATTTCATTTCAAGGATGACATTCCTCAATTTTTACAAACACGAGAAAAAATATCTTTCTTGCATTTAATACCATTTTTGGTTGTTTTCTATTAACAAGAGATTGGTTAGTCATTATTTCATGACCTCTCATAATGAGGTTGAATACCATGTTTAATGAGATGGTACTTTATCTCCTCTCTATAAAACATGGCATTCCTATCATAGAGATATGGGTTTTCTATCACAATCCCACATATGTCAAGTGGTACTACATGCAATTCGCCCTCATCTATGAATTTTGCAGTGATCGCAAAGTTGATCTTACATTGTTCCATTACTTGTAATTATATATTATCACACACCCATAACAAAGCATAAGGTTCATATGAGGTTTAATTTCCAAACCTAACTTCTCGACAATAGCTTATATGTCATTACTTAACTTCAATGGTATTTACTTATATTTTTTTTTTATTTTGTATTTTAATTTATAAAAAAATATTTCTAATAACATTAGAACAAAAATAATTAGAAATTTTTATCTAACTTTAAACACATTTAATTGAAAAAAAAATATCACTTGGTTAAAGGCATAAATAAATCTTGTTGCAAATACATATTAAGATTTTTAACATTTATTAATTATAAAAATTATTTTAAAAATCCACATTTTTTTGATATAAAAATATATTTATTTTATTTATATATAAAAATATTATTGGAATGTATTAATATATTATTAAACCTTTCATACAATGAAATGAAACATTTTATACATATTTGTTGTGATCTCCTTGAAAATGAAGTAATATGCTAATGAGAGATTGAAGGTTCAACTCCCCTAGATGTAACCCAATTTAAGGAGATTATGATAGGTCGTATGCCCTATTTGAAAATGAAGTACTATGTTAATGAGAGATTGATGGTTCAATTCCCCTAGATGTAACCCAATGTAAGGAGATGATGATAGGTCATATGCCCTAGAGGTTATAGTAGTAGTGGTCGAAATGATTGGTGTCATGCGAGTACGACATTAACACTACTGTTAATTCCTCTGATTATCTATATATAATTATATATATATATATAATTGAATTTTATATTTTATTCATATTTTAGTTTTGCATGGTTTTGAAAATCAAAATCAAAGTGTTTCTTCCTTAAATTGAAATATTTGAATAATTATAGTATTTGTGCTTATTTGTAATATTGTTTAATGTTAAATGAACATTTATTTTTACTTAAAATTTATGTATTTATCTTTGAAAATATATTTAGTTATATTATAATAATATGATATGTTCAATTCAACATTTTAAATTAACTTTTAATAGAAATATTCTTTGTGTAATGCATTCTAACCAACAAAAAAAAATACAACTACTACTAATATGACCTTTTAGAAGTGGATATATCCTTAAGGCCATTATTATACTCTTAGTAATAAACACTATTAAAATAAATCTCCCTCTTAAGAGTTTTGTAAGGAGCCAAGTCCTTGCATGTTGTGATGGATAGGAACTTTTTCTAATGGTAATTTAAAATTTGAATCAATCACCTAGAACATCAAATAAATAGGAAAAACCAAAATGGCCTAGGTAATAATACATGGAGAATGTAGAAATTCCTTTTAGATTGAAATCATTAATTGCAATATCCTAAAAAACTAGACTTTAATATACCCTACTCATTAGTGGAAACAATAATTGATCGATGAAACCATGAAGCATTTACGAGAAATAATTCAATCACACATAACCCAATGATTTTCTGGGGAAGCCACACTTAAAAGCACCTTTCTATCTGTATATTGCACCAGTCAGAAAATACGAGAAGATTATAGTTCTTTTCTCAAGCTTGAGCAACCTCTGCACTATCTTTGTCTCTCACCGCTTCCTAAGAAAACCTTGGATAAATACAATATGCTCTGCTCAACCTGCACAATTATTTTCTATCCTCTTCGTGATTGAATACCATTGGCCAATACTTAGCCAAATTCCTAGCCTTACAATATCCTACTTCCTTGCATTGTTCCCTTGGGAATTAACCCCCATATGATGGGAAAATTCCTCAATTATGAATTACACATTCTTGATATGCCTTCCTCTGATTTCATGCACCATCGATTTAATTTAGATGATTCTACAACTAATAATATACTATCCTTAAACTCCAATCTCAAATGGCTCTTTCTCTGATTTGACATGGATGAGTTAATTATGAGCGAATCTTTAGTTTATTTGTTCATCACTGCAAGCAACACCACATTGTGCTTCAGGCAACACTTGACTGTTCGATAGGAAACACCCCACTACTACAGGATGCAACCCACTACTACAGGTTGCACCCCACTAGTATAGGTTACATCCCACTATTGCAGGTTACACCCCACTACTAGACCTCCCACTAAATCCTCCATCAGTTGGAACTAGTTTAACTGAATTTAACTCAGTTAGACTGAATTAGATAATTACAACTCAAAATAAACTCAACTACTGCTCCTATTTGTAGGATACACTCTACATGACTCTAGTTAAACTCTCATCTTGAATTAACTAAGCCAACTAAGTCAAATTAACTTTAACTATTACAAGTTGTCATGAGATGTGTAATTACAATTTTATTCCTAATTTACTTCAACGACAAATTAAATAATGATTTTTCTTGATGTTGCTTTTAACATTTCTTGTTGCTATTTTGAAAACTCCTTGTCAACAAGAAATTAAATCACATCTATCCTATTATAGTACCAATGGAGATATTTTTCCATCCTTATATACCCATGATCCTCCTCACTTCTAGTCAATATGGGACTTTGGTCGTGTACCCAAATTTCCTCCCCTCGAACAAAGGACCATTGAGCCTCCCCTCAAACGATTATCCATTCGTCCAATCTCTACCAACTAGGATTCTCCGCTCCAATGCATTGGAAGCACACACCTTACATGGAGCACCACCTGCCTCGAGAGCTTGCTCATCCCAGGTCAACTTCCTCTTCACCGTGGTTGGGACCAGGACACATCCATGGAAGAATCGGAGCACACTTCCTGTCCTAACCCGAGCCTCATCCACGGATCCCATTGTGATATTACCCGAAGCCACCACCTTCGTTCGTGCATTCCGAGGATTCATGCCACTTGGCTAACTTCGGGGCATGGCCTGATATACCACTTGTAAGGAAATCTGGAACAACCACATAATATCTCCACAATGGTATGAATTATTGTCCCACTTTGGGCCTAAGCCCTCATGGATTTTCTTTTGGACTTACCCCAAAAGGCCTCATACCAATGGAGATATTTGTCCATCCTTATATACCCATGATCCTCCTCACTTCTAGTCAATGTGGGACTTTGGTCATATACCCAACACATTGATCCTCCTATTACTAAATATTGTGGCCCCCAATAGCAAGGTAATATTCGATGAGACAAAAAACACCTCAATGGATCCTGCCTAATTTAAGAAACTATTGGACTAAGGCTTCATATCGCCCCACTTCACACCTGGAGGTATGGTTGCATGTGCTCCTTCCACCCAATTGGATTGAAATCCCCCCCCCCCTATTGGAGGTCTCTACTTGAGTGGATGTCTCCAGTCAATCTCCTCTCTGCTTCTCCAATTGTGGCTGCTCCACAACTTATGGTTTCTTCTAAGGTTTCATGTTGAGAGGTTGTTCATGCTCCCACTCAACGACCAAATATCTAGTCTATGACTTGTTCCTCGAGGATTTTCATGCATGAGATAAATATTATCTACTCATATTGTTGTTTCTACTACTCTCTTGCTACTTTCGCACCATTGCTGCAACCACTAGAATAAAGAGTCTAATCCCCTTGGATCCTCAAGTACTAGCTTCCATAGGGATGATCCATTTGAAAATAAACTCCCTATGAGTCTCGATCTCCATGTGGGAAATCTCTCTACTTCTCATTCTGCTAATGTCAATGATCACAACTCCTTTTTGTGTCACTAAAAATTGGCTCACTAATATGCCCACTAGTAGCCTTCTAGATCCATTAAGAAGTCTTCACCTAGGGTCTTTTGGTTTTAGCCTGAAGTAGAGTTCTATCAATCTAGAAGAAAAAATTTTAATTCTTCTCTTCTATTGTGATTTCAGCTTTGATATCATGTAGAAATTTCTACAAATCTATCTTTGATACCATGTATAAATTTCTACAAATCTAGCTCGGATACCATATAGAAATTTCTACAAATTTAGCTCTAATACCATGTACAGATTTCTACAAATCTATCTCTAGTACCATGTATAAATTCGTTGTAGATTCAAACTACTAATTGCAATATGCTAAAACAATATACTTGAATATACTCTACTCATCAGCGGAAACAATAATTTATCAATGAAATCATGAAGACAATTATTTTCTAGGGAAAATCACAGTTAAAAACCCCTATTATCTATAAATTTAATTAATAAAAATATATGAGAAGATTACAATCCTTTTCTCAAGCCCGAGCAACCTCTGCACTATCTCTATCTATCTCACTACGTCCTAGGCAAGCCTTGGATGAATACAATATGATTTTCTTAACCTTAAGCTCAACCTGCACAAGTATTTTCTATCCTCTACGTGACATACTAACTTTAGCCAATACTTAGCCAAATTCCTAGCCTTCCAAGCTCCTACTTCCTTGCCTTGTCCCCTTTGGAATTAGCCCCTGTTTAATGGGGATACTCCTCAATTTATAATTGCACAATCCCTATAGGCCTTCCTTCAATTGCATGAACTATTGGTTTAATTTAGCTGATTTTACAACTCATATTACATTGTCCCTGAAATCCGATCTCAATTTGGTCTTTCTTTAATATGGCATGCATGAGTTAATTATGAGTGAATCCTCAGTTTATTAGTTTATCACTACAGTAAGCACCACACTACACTTCAGGCAACACCCCATTATTGGACAAGAAGCACCTCGCTACTACATGTTTCACCCCACTACTGCAGGTTCTACCCCACTGACTTCAGGTCACAGCCCACTACTACAAGTTACACAACACTACTATAGGTTACACCCCACTATAGGACCTCCCACAAATTCCTCCACCAGTTGGAATTAATTTAACTGAATTTAACTCAATTAGGCTGAATTAAATAATTACAAGTCAAAATAAACTCAATTGTGCTCCTATTTGTAGGAGACATTCTACATGACTCTAGTTAGACTCTCAACTCGAATTAACTAAGCCAACTAAGTCAAATTAACTTAGTTAACTATTACAAGTTGTCATAAGATGTGGAATTACATTTTTATTCTGAATTTAATTCAAGGATAAATTAAATTAGGATTTTTCTTGAAGTTATTTTTAACATCTCTTATTGCTATTTTCAACAGAGAATACCAGAGATAAACAAATTTTTATATACATGATTGCCTACCTTGTAACTTACTCATTAAATTCATAATTCATAACTTCTCAAGGAATAATATAAAATAAATAATTTTACAAACTAAAATGTTCTTGATAATTCACCTACATTAACAATTTTAAGAGTACAAGGCTCACACAAAGTTGATAAATATTAGTAAATAGCAATGAAAATAAGTTAGCCACACCTGCAAATGATATTAATACTACGGTTTCTCTAGCTTTACTTACATCAGTACATATTTCTATGCAGGTCTACAAAGAAGAGTTAGGTTTTATTTGGTAAATAATTCAACCAACCCGAATACTTTTACCAGTTAACACTTAGAAGAGTTTACAAAACCTTTATACTTAGTTTTTTACCTTTTTTGGAAAATAATTAGCTGACGAATTGGTAGTTGTTGTTCTTGTTCTCTATACCTTTAATAGTTCCTATACTGTAATGTTCCTGGATTATTGTAGCAGTATCGAGCTTGATATTTTGCACTCTAGGCTGTATCTTATATATGTGAATCCATGGAGGGTCATCATTAAACACTATCAATCAGATCATAATATTTTTAAGTATCGTTCCCAATGCAGACTTGATATGATGGTAGAAGCAAGTCAGATTTCTTAGTAAAAAGAGCTTTTAAGAGTACAAGACTCACACAAAGTTGAGAAATATTAGTAAATAGCAATGAAAATAAGTTAATATCAAACATATAATTAATCCATCTCTTTTTGTTATTGTAGAAAACTAAACAATCATGTGAAAGAACATATTTATCTACCTTTTGTTGTTCCAAGATGAAAGAAAGAAAGTGTGGCTACCTTTTTTGCCAATCCGTGCTTAACAAAGAAACGAATCAAACAAAATAAGAGGAAATTTCCATTAACAAAACACACTAAATAATAACTCATCTGGTTCCACTTGTGAAATAAAATGTAACAAACCAAAAAAATTCTCATGGTGGGTGACTTGAAGAAATTTAATGTACCAAGAAAGAATTCAGATGAGGATGTCTCCTCAAACAATGGCTAAACACCTCGTCTTCATGCTTGCGAAGACCTCAGATGGACTCAAATCAAATTTATTTGTACAAACTCTCTCAATAAATGTAGACAACACAATATGCACATACCAAAACATTAAAGAAAAGGAAAAAAATATTCTAATACCAACTTACATAACATAATGTTCACATACGATTTTTATCACCCGATCGATAATAGTTAAAATTACCATTACACTACCAATTGCTACATAGTAAATTTGAAATCATTGCTAGGAACTGGATCCAACTTATTCAAATTGTCTTTGAATAACAATTACCCATGCCCTAAAAGAGGGGAAATTATTTTTCACATTAAAAGGAAGAGAAATTTGGTATTGATGTCATGTTAAGGGCTAGTCTGCCAATTTGGAAGCAAATACAAATTGAAAAATAATTTATGTGTTTTGAGGCATAAAACAAGAAGAAGAGTGGGGACCACATAACTAGATCTACCTTATTGGCATGTTGGTGGATGTAACCGTCCCCTCATTTCCTATGGTGGTGTGTTTGAGGATAGCCTTATTTTCTTTTCTTGTAATACAGATACTATTTTTTTTAATGGATTTTTAACAAGTATTCTCCCAAGCACAGGATTAAAAATGGTAGTCATTATGGTGTTTATATATAGTATGTACTTTCTCTTTTATCTAAATGTTTCAGTTATATGTAATTGGTAATTTCAATAGCATTACTTACTAGAAATTGAACCACATGTTCCAAAGGAAGCATCATAAGGTGGTGACATACGAAATCAATAAATCATTGATTTTGTTAGCTAAAGACGAGGAACATCTGATTTTTTTTTTCCAAGCGGAACTATTGCACATCCATGTTTGCACGTCCACATGTGCTACTGTAATCAATTACTTGTAACCTATATATCTTATGAGAAGAAGAAGCACCACCCAGTGACTGAGAATTGCAGGTCACCATTCTCAACAAGTCCAAATAACTCCCATTCTGATACAAACTTATGGGTTCCTAATATCAAAATATCCACATCAAAATTAAGCTACGATGACCACTAAGAGAAAGACAATGAATTCATGGACCAATATTTGTTGGGTGAAGGCATCAATTCAAGAAAATTACTCTATATTTTATGTCATTCATGAGCAATAAAAAAACAAATTCAAACATAAAGTCCATATTTTTATTCATAAAAATACATAATTTTATGAAACAATTTTTAGCTCAAGAAAATAACATGGGAAAATGCACTAAATCCAAATAGTCTAAATGATTCATGTTCTAAAACTTAACCTGGATTTTCTTTTGGACTTACCCCAAAATGCCTCATACCAATGGAGATATTTGTCCATCCTTATATACCCATGATCCTCCTCACTTCTAGTCAATGTGGGACTTTGGTCGTATACCCAACAAT
>APFE031474768.1:0-12296 GCA_000404065.3 Pinus taeda
ATTTGAAATATATTTATAAAAATATAATTTCTAAAATTCGACAAACTTTTTATACTCAGATACTTGAAATTTCTCTTACTAAATAAATGTATGATTCTGGGAGCAAAAGCTCACCAGGCATCTACCAAACACACAGCAATGGATATGTTGGAAAACCATTTTAATTTTAAAAGTAAAAGACAAATATTTAAGTTTTAGAATCAATAATGATGATGGAAAAGTTAGTTATTGGTTTCCAATGAGTTTTAATAAAAAAAATTGTCAATTTTGTGAGAGGTTTAGTGCTATTTGAATATTGGGATGTTTAGTGTAATTTGAATATTTTAATATTTAATTAGTGTGTTTTTTTTAATCAAAGATTCAAATTTAAAAATGATATTTATTTGATTATTTTTTAAATGTTATTGGATGTTTATTTGAAATTATTATTATTAAAAATATATTTTTTTTATTTATATATTTAAGACACATGAAATTTATTAAAAAGTCATAATCTTATTACAAAAATTTATATATTCAAAAACATTATTTTTAATAATAATCTTTAATATTTTTATAAATAGAATAAAGGCTTTCTTAAGCATGCTGAGTTTTAGAGTTTTGGCTGAAATCTTGTAATTTTTTCTCGCAGTTTAATTTTGTTTTTTGAAATAGGTTTTGACTTAATATATTCAGCTCTTGAAAAAAGTCAAGCCACTTGAATTGTGAAAAGTTTATCATTCAAACTAGTGATACCAAAAAAATGCTACCTATTTCTAAACAATTTAAAACAAAATTCCTTTTAAATCAGATAAAATACTGATCAAATACTACTAATAAAAAATAAGAAGATAAACAAAATTGCAATAAAAAAGATAAACAAAATTGCAATCAACAGAGTCAAGTAACAATGCTAGATAAAGAGGAACAAAATTGCAATCAACAGACTCAAGTAACAATGCTAGATAAAGAGGAACAAAATTGCAATCAACAGAGTCCAGTATTTAGAATGTAATATTTAATGCTTGAAAAATAGTTGAATCCACTCCACATCCTTCACACGTGTCACTGTAATCGGGTTCCTTCAAGCTTTTAAAATCTTCTGCACTGCATCCTTAATTAATTACAGGCACGGAGAGTATTGAAGAACCAGGAGGAACTCTTACTGCATAATAACTGTATTCATCATGCCATGAAATACCCATATCAGAGTTTGAATTATTAAATAGATCGCAACCCGTGGGAAGAGGAGAGCGCAAAGAGGAAACTGCATCGATGATATGAGGGGTAAAAATGGGTTGTGATTGCACGCGCAGCAGATGTCTTTAAGGGCAGTAGAAATAGTCTGGGTGGGGTGTACACAGAGGAAACTCGTGAAATATATTTGGAGATAAAAGCCGCGTAGAAGGCAAGAAGAAGTTAGGCGATAAAGGAGACATCGAACCATACTGAATGGTGGGAGATAACAAGGACTGGACGGCGGAAAACTGAGCCATGTTAAGGCTCTTGGCCTTTATTAAAATTATTCATGGCACTTAATCCTAAGAATCTATGATTAGGGCCCAAGCTTATTGTTTCCCTCCTTCGATCAATGTCAAGGGCCTTAAGATGTTGTTTCCCCACCATGAATATGGTTAATGCCTATGTAACCAACTATTTTTCATGAAACATCTTAATGGAAGGCATATCTAGCTATACCGGATAAAGGCAAATGTCATTGGGTTTAGCTTTTATTAATGACCCTTAAGCTCAACCAGGGTTAAAAAAGATAGATTACATTTTTGTTAGACCTCACTCACATTCATAACTATGCCTAGTTGAAGTAGCATGTGCATGTTGTAAGAACATACATGCATTCTAGAATGTACATATACACACTTGTGAATATTTGTTTGCTCCAGAATGCATGCACATTTAGATGTGCATTTTTCCTATTCAAATTTACTAAGCCAAAGTAACAATTTTAAAGAACATTATTAGTGATTTGATGTCTTTAGATTTAGGTTTTGAATGATAAGTTCTAAAGAACATTATTAGTGATTTGATGTCTTTAGAATTAGGTTTTGAATAATAAGTATGGGGTTTTGGGTTATAATCATACATATATTTTTGAATGTCTCACAATATATCTAAGTTTCACATTTTTTTTTTTTATAGGATACATAAATCCATGGTCAATGAAACTACACATATATAAAGAGATGTCTATATAGATTCCAAATATATGATTAAAAAACAACAGTACTATTGTTTAAAAAATTTAATATGTTTTTGTTTTGGCATATATCAAAATATATTTTCTTAATTATTTTTAGAAAAAAATATATGTTGCAAGAGTCCACATCAAGATCTACAATCTTTCAAAAAATAGCATTGTTTGATTAAGTTAAGACCCTCATACCCTTCAATAATATATGGCATTCTAATTTCAAGGATATCACGAACTTTTAACAAAATTATATATATATATATAAATATATATAAATATATAAACATTAAATTATATAATTAACATTATTAATTTGAGGAAATAACATGGTGCATAAAAAAATGTGTTCTCTAGAATTCTATAATTTCTTTAATGAAATTCCATCATGTATGTACTCATACCTACACTAACGGAAATATATACATTACATTTTTCATGAAAAATAGCATGGCACTATAACAAAAAAAAGCTCAAATTTCACATTTTTGTACTCAAGTTCTATAAATAATAAATATATATTTACAAAGATTATTCAAATATTTTTACAGCATATTTGATTTCATTGTGGAAGTAACATGAATCAACCCTCCAAGTTAATAGATTGTTAATTTCCCATGTTTACATTACCACTAATGCATTATGAAAGACCATCCTTAACTTACACTAACCCCATGCATTTTCTTCATGGTGATTCATTAGTAACTTTTGTAATATCAAAAACATAAATATAAGTATTTGGAACAACTACGATATAGTTTAATAACTTTGGAAAAAAATATTAGCATAATTTATGATGCATATTCTTCCACCATTTAGTACTCTTCAAAATATTTCTAATAAGGTATTATCCACATAGTTTCACCTCCAAATAATTCTTTAACAACTTTCAGAATTTTAGTTATATAAACTTAATTAATTAAAATGTTCATAACAAACATCAAATAACCGACCTATAAATAAAATCCTAATATAATAGAAACATAAGTCTAGTGTTAATAAAAGTCACATTATCACATTACAAAGTGTATAGAATGGACATATAAAATATGACACCAAGATGGTGGAAATAAAGTCCTAATATGATAGAAAATTAATTCGAATATTAACAATTTAACACAAAACTGAAACATAATCCTGCAAAAGTATGACATAATGTTGTGAGAATCATTGGAGCATTGAATATGGTGACATGATGTGGAGCAAAGTGATACAAAGTTTGATACACTAAAACAAAATAGGGTAGGGTTTAAGCACCTTAGGTAACCAAATAGGTCATTTATGATGTAAATCCACGACAATAAAGCCTTGTATGGTAGTGAAATTTATATGATTATCTATGATGTAAATCCATGACACTAAAGTCTTGTATGGTAATGAAATTAGTCTTGTATGGTAATGAAATTTTTATGTTGATGTTGTTATTTATTGTATTTTGGTATATTGAAGAAAAAAAAACTAAATTTCTGATGTCATCACTAATCGAATAATTTGGAAATTATAAATGTTTGAAAATTATGTATAATGTGTTTATATGTTGAAAATTCTAAGTAAAAGTGTTTTTCATCTCACATGTTATATAGATTTTTTCATTTTTTTTTTAATATTTTAAGTTTTGTTTGACTCTTTTTTCATTGAGTTTTATAGGAATATAGTTAAAAAAATATATCTTCATAATATTTATTATTTTTCTTTAGGATAGAAATAATAGAAATATAAATCTTTTGGTAGCCAAGAGGAATGGATAACTTGGACACTCTACAGGGTTGATTTTGGCCCTACCATTATACCTCTTGGGGCCTATGACCTGTCCTCCTCTCCATAGACCAAGTCACCACTAGGGGATTGAACTTTGGATCTCTTGGCTTGCATGATTTCACATCACTTCGATCACCAATTGAGTTGTCCTCTCAGACAATAGAAATATAATTTTGATATTCAACTTAGAATTAGCATTTTCTATAATGAATCAACATTTTCTTATTTTCAGTGTCCTTATTACTACAAATTTTCTCTTTAAACTTAAGTATGATATTGTGTTTTACCATATTAATACATTGTACAATGCACTCCACAATCTTCCCATACTTTAACCAAGAAACTACACCTTTAAGTGATTGTTATTATTATTTGAAGTGAATAAACATGAAAATGATTTTCCTAAATAAATAAATTATAAAGTATAAAATTTATTTTGATATTTAAGTGATTGTTTATCTTATTGGAAGTAAATAAACAGGAACATGACTTCAAATTAAGCAGGAATGAGTTTCTTTACTAAAATGATTATAAAGTATAATTTCAATTTTAATATTTAAGTGATTGTTACTATTATTTGAAGTGAATAAACATGAAAATGACTTTCTTAAATAAATAGATTATAAAATATAAAATTTAATTGGGTGTAGCTACAGCCCTATCAAGGAAAATTTTTATTTTCCCCGCCTCGATTAAAATCCCAATTGTGACATATCTCTCTTAGTGAGGCAAATTTTCATCTATTTATAAATTGTTAAATTAGTTTTGTGCCTTAAATAATCTAGAGTAAAAAAATGTGTAAAAAATGGAAACGACCTAAAACACCGTCGGAAGAAAGAACATGTAAACGATACAATTCTAACAACGTAGAATATGTAAAAAATGTTCTCTTAAATGATAACGTAGAATACGTAAAGAATGTTCTCTTGGATGATAACGTTTGCATCATCATGATAATATTAAATAGCTCATGTTGTGAAATAGTTTGGGAAAACCCTCTAATTTTAATACCATCATGATCGGCCCTATTTTATCTAAGTTAAACATTATTGAAAGGGAGATTAGCAAATGCTTAGAAAGTCGCAAAAAATATATCAAATCCAAGCAGCTTTCAAATACTATTATTCGAATGTCAATCGATTAATTACTCTTAAGGTTATTTATGAGGAGTGTCTGAGATAATAAAATAAATCTTTTTTGTTACTTCATTGACTTTAAGAAAGTTAAATTTGAAATTGTGGGTAGGAAAAACACTTTGGAAGACATTATAAGATGCGAAGGTTGAGTCGAGATTTGTAGTGATTAGGTTGTATGAGAAAGTTATTTTTATTTCTGTGTAATAAGAGTTTGTTGAACGAGACTAATAATAATATTGAGTTTGATTAATATTCTTTTTTATTATTTATTATTTATTTTTTCTTAAATAGGTATTGATAGGTTAAATTTATATTTTGGAAAAGTACATTTTGGTAGCTTTAATTTAGTTCACAAAATCATAATTCTTATTCTTTATGTGAATGACATTGTCTTTTTGTCTAAGAGTTTTTATAGTCTTGGAAAATGAAATCAAAAGTTTATATTTTAGTATTGATATGTTAGTAAATATTTGGGTATGACCATTAAGTGCAAGAAAATATCTTATCTTATTTTTACTTATTATATTAAGTACCATTTAAAAATATTAGTGAAAACAAATGTCTTAAATGTCTTAGAGTTGAGATGCATCACAAGTTCAAAGTAGAACTATAGTGCGGACAAGAAAATTAAAAGAGCATACACCACTTGTTTTAGTCATTAGAAAATGTATAAGAAACAAATTTATAGTTTAGGAATAAAAATAACGTTATTTTTCTACACAGTAGTCATTCCTCCTCTCACCTAAGACCAGAGTTTCTCATTGCTATGAGAAATTAGATATGGAAAAACGTACGATGTGGGTGCACATATTGCCTTCATGATTTTCTATTTGTAAACTAAACCTTCCCCTTTTGGGGGTACAATGGTTTGGTGGGTGGGCCCAAAAAAGGGGAATAAAAAGCTATTAAAAAGTATTTTTTTTGAGCACCGAATGTAATTTAGGGAGTAAATAGAACTTCTAACCTAAGTAATTTTATTCTACCTTTTATTATAATTTAAATAAGATTAATTTTCTGAGAACATGCCTTTGCTCATCAAGACAATCTAGGAACTACTTAAACATAACCAATATGATTAAATATGCATCATTATGGAGAGAATATATAACTATGCATCACTACAAAGAGAATATATAACTAATCAAAGGAGCTAATTTTCTTTTAGTAAAGCCATTGTAAATCCTTCTATTATTCAGCTTATTCCAGGTCAGATTTATAGGCTTGGATCTTCCTTTTACTCAAATGCTTTCACTAATCAAAGGAAGATCAAGGTTCATCATAATATAAACCATTAGGAAAAGGTAAAGTAAGAGACGATGATCAATATTGAAGTGAAAATAAACTAACATGAACTGGTCTCATAATCACTAGCTAGCTTGTGGACTAAAATATTGTCAACCTAATCTTCAATGCTCTTGTTATCCCAATTATCCTTTATAGTTGTAAAGTTTGGGTTGCCACATTTATAGAGAAACTTAGATAAAGATTAAGAAAATCCAAAAGTGATTTATAGCTTATAATACTATAATTATGCACAAACTACCTATCCCATCTTCCTGTTAAAGGTAGAGATTTTTCTCATTGAGAGCAAGGTTACCACTAGGTATCAAATGTACAAGTATAAATTAATCAACTTAAACAATAAAACCGTCCTAACATTGCTTCAAATTCATGTAAAGGTCATTTGAGGCCTACAAAATGATGGCATAAGGATGATGTTTTGCACCCATTAGGGATTTACTTTACAAAATTTCTCACATTAATAATAGTCTCAACTTGTTAACTCATCCAAAACAAAAATACGTAGGAGAACATAATATTTGTAATTTTGGTCAAATAACCAAAGTGAATCAATAAGCCATATAATTTCTTGTTGTTCACTAGACCAAAATCAGTGTCCCAAATTATAGTAATTGTTATCATCATTTAATTCAATATTGCAATTTCTACCGATATTGTGATTTCTTCTTGTTTAAAATACACTTTTAAATGCATAAATGGATTAAGCATCATGAAAAACCATTGAGACATCTGCAAATTGAACAATTTAAACTTATGATTTTTAAAAATATTTACTTTCCAACAAAGGATCTTAGCTTGAGTTATTTGGTGAACAATTTGTTTTCCCAATTGAGTGGGTTCTTTGGAAGTTACTGATTCTCTAGAAATTCTTGTTCAAGTAAAAAAAAAATTAAAAAAAAAACAACTCTTCTAAAATATCAAAATTATAAACATTTAGAGAAGCTTTTTGGAATCTTTTCAAATAAAAGAATGTAATTTTAAAACAACCCAATTAATTTCTTACATTTTTTATTAATTTTACTTCTTTTTTTGCAATAACAACTACTTCCACATAATATTTATACTAGAAAAATCCACACTTCAAAAATATTTTAAACTAACTTTTAAAGCCAAATTTCATTAAATTTATTAACATTAACCAACATCATCATTATTAAAATTTACTATTTGAAATATTTTGATTTACATTTATATTTAGATAATTTTATAAGTTCAAATTTATCAAATTTCCAAATAAAATATTTAAACCATTTAAATTATATATAAAATATTATTTTTTCATTTAGCGAATTTCCAAATAATATTATTAAACATTAAATTATAAAAATAATAATAAAATATTTAACCATTTAAACTATATAAAATATTTATAAATTTGAAAATGCAATTCATAAAAATATAAATTTTAAGATTGGTCAGACCTTTTAAGCTCTAACATAAATAGATACGTAAAATTTACTTTGTTATAACTTTAGAGAAAACCATTACATCGGACAAATTTTCTTTGTGTTTAGGAATATTTGCAATTGTTTTAAATGTATAATTCTGGGTGCAAAAGCTTGGCCCACCAAACATACATTAATGGATATCTTAGAAAGCAATTTTAATTTAAAAAGTAAAAAGACAGATGTCTATTTGTGAATATCAACAATGTACTCAAAATAGAAAGCAATTTTAATTTAAAAATAAAAAAACAGATATCTATGTTTGAGAATCAACAATGTACTCAAAATAGTTAATTAGTGGTTTGGGATCATTTTTAACCCAAAAAAATTGGGTCAATTGGAACTTTGAAAAAACATAAAATATATATATATATATTTTGTTGTGTTTACTTAGTTATTATTTTAATAAATAAAAATAACTTGCATTTATTTATATAATAAAAAACACATTTACATAACCAAAAAAATCAATCTTACATAAAAATTTATGCATTCAATGTTTTAAATAATGAGAAATTATAATTACACCATTTTTTATAAATAATTAAAGCCTATTCAACCGGAGCAAAATTGCAATCAAAAGAGTCCACTATGTACAGTGTAATATTTAATGCTTTAAAAAAGGGTTCAGTCTGCGTATCTGTAAAAGTTGTTGAATCCACTCCACATCCTTTACACAGGTGTCACTGCAATCAGGTTCTTCAAAGCTTTTTAAAATCCACTGCACTGCAGCCTTAATTAATTACAGGAACGGAGACCATTGAAGAGATCAGAAACTGTTACTGCATAATAACTGCCTTCCTTATGCCATCAAACGCCGATATCAGAGTTCGAATTGTTAAAGAGATCGCAATCCATGGGAAGAGGAGAGGGAAAAGAGGGCACTGCGTCAATGGCATGAGAAGGGGTAAAAATGGGTTGTGATTGCATGCGCAGCAGATGTCTGTAAGGCGAGTAGAAATAATCTGGCTGGGGTGTACACAGCGGAAACTGGTGAAATATATCAGGAGATAAGAGCCGCGTAGAAGGCAAGAAGAAGTTAGGCGATAAAGGAGACATCGAACCATACTGAATAGCCGGAGATAACAAGGATTGGACACTGGAATACTGAGATCTATTGTTCCCGGAAAACTCAGAAGCATTTGCATGGCTGGCAATAGAATTATATTCTTTAACCGCGAAATCGAGCCCTCCAGCTGGAGGAGTAGGAGAAGCATCAACCTGGCAGAAATTAGGGTTTCCTGGAAAGGGGGTCTCCGAATGGGGAAGTGCATGAGGAGTTTGAGATTGAGTCGAAAAGAAGGGAGGCATAGTGGGATTTCCCTGAGCGTTGACGCGACCAGTAAGGCGTTGGACGAGCGTCCTGAAATCCCGGGCTTCGGTGTGTATGACCTCGGGAGAGTGCGTGTATGTAATCACAGGTGGCCTGTATGCCATGGCGGGCATCGGCGCCGGTACCGGTAGCGGTGGCTTCCGGATTTTGTGAGAGTTCCTCCAGATCTTGAGCGGCGCAGGGCGTGGACCCTGCAATTCCCGCTTCGTTGCCTTCCCTTGCTGCTGCTCCGGCGGCAAATTCATCCCTCCCTTATTTTCGGCTGATTCGATTCCAATTTCGAGTCCACCCCACCTAATTTGTCATCCTGCCTTACTCCAATAACTGTAGTGCTAACAAGGGATTTTGCAGATCAGAAAGCAAGCAGCCCAATACGCAGCAAAAGCTATCATTTGCAGAAACAAAGAGGCTACCATTTGCAGAAACAAAGAGGTAAGCTCCCTCAGATCTACAAATCCAATTACAAGCTATTCCAAGTCAAGTCTTCTCCCTTCTGTGCTTTCTTCCCTTCCACGAGATGGAAATGATCAGAGGTTATTAAAGAATGGATGGCGAATGGGGGCCAGAAATGTGGTCCTAGAGTTGGTGTGGGGTAATGGCGTTCAGAAAGTATTGTCAAATAATTTACTCCATGTCCATATCATTCATTATCTGTGGATTATTGAAAAACACATGCTTTGAAAATAAAAAGCCACGTAGCAGCGGCGGCGAAATAATCGACGACTAAAATAGTAGTTAGGGCAAAGAGTCAAACAAATTGTCTATTAAATGAAAATGTGATTAGTGTCGGATGTCTTTCTTATTTTTTTATTTTATGTTCTGTCAAAATATTGTGTCAATTTTTTAATTTAGAAATGACCGTCGGTTACCAAACAGGATTTGGATTATATTAAAGGTCGAGCTTTCCACCATTTTATTGATTTGATTTGATTATCTATTCTTCTATCAAATAATATTATTTTAATTATCAAATAATATTTTTAATAATTAATTATACAAATTAATTATAAATAATTTTAGAAATAGTTTAATTGGTTTTTTTTTTTAAATATTTTTTGTCAATTGAGAAATTGGGAAATCAATAGTGCCAATCTCCTTGTTTTCTTTATAGAAATTTATATATGAATCAAAATTATATTTAATAATAAAAGTTATGTAAAAGTAGTAATTTTATGAAAATATGATAAGAAATATAGAAATATCTTTCTTGTTTTATAAGTTTCTAGAAACAATATAGTATAAGATTATTCATTGTTTATTCTGTAAACTATAATTTTTATGATTTTTAAGATCAATATAACCATAAAGCAAAAGGAAATTATTCATCAAACTATTCAAAAAAATGTATGATGTAATGGATTTACATCATAATTCATATTGCATATATTTTATGTTAATATGAATTATATTATTTTTTTAATATCTTACATAAAAATCCCTTGGAAATATAATAAATATATTTCAATTATTAGGATTGTAAAAGATACATCACATTGTTTTTGGGTCTATTTAAGCTTATGGTTAACAATAAAAAAGATTGTTATTAATATTTTATTCATCATCGGTAATAAAATAATTTTTGTTGTTAATATATTTTTGTTTTAAATATTACATGTAAATTAAACATAGAATGAAATACATGCTTCTTCCCCATTCCTTGGATTAGAAAGCATCTATTAATGAATACTATTTCTCTCTCTTTTTCTCTCTCTATATATGTTTCATCTTAAAAGATTGTATTCTCCCTCATACCTTGAATAGAAAACAACTATTAATGAAATAATAATTTTGTCACTCATTCTCTCTTTTATATCTTTTATGTTAAAATATATATATATATATATATATATATATATATATATATATATATGAAATGGTATAGCTAAACTAAATATAGAATGAAATACACAATATAATATCAATAATATTATTTTATTTAACTCCATATTAAGTAGTGAAGAAAATACATATCTCCCTCATGCTAAAAGGTAAATTAATTTCGTTATACTTTCAATTACTTTATCACTCAATACAAAGATGATGTAAAATTGAGGTAGAAATTGAAGTATTTTATTTATGGTCCACATTAATTATTTTGTCATTACCATTTTATTTTGTTATTGCAAGTATTACTTTATTATTTTTAAATGTAATGTTACTTGACAACATCTCCCTGATGGTGTGGGTGTAGACGTTAGGGATAATCTTCCCAATTTGGCGGCAATCTCCTGAATATCAATCTCAATTCCACTTGAAGCGTCTTCTAGCGTATCAATCATTAAATTGATAGCTTCATTGACTCCATTTGTTTAAGGTATCCAACACATCAACGTAGTGAACTGTATGGAATTTCCATGTGTTGTGTACAATAATTCACAGCAACTCCACCAATAGATAACCGAACAACTGCCACATAAATACTCAATTGTATGTAATTTATGCGCAATTTTCAACCCTCCTATACAAGTTCTCATGTATGAGGGCTCATTTTGCCTCAAACACAGGGTAGACACTGCATGGCATATCAAATCTTTGTGTCCCAAAAAGCGATAATATGCTACATGAATAGTTAGAAAGGTGCCCTAAACTGAAGAAGTTTCCACGCTGTGCGGCGTGTTAATATCATTCACAGTAATTCCGGACCCAAATACAATCAACAGATTTGTCTCTTCCATACTCATGAATTGTATGCACTATAATCGGATCTTCTCGAATGTTCTCTGAAGAATGGATGTCTCAAAGCTTACTATTTCACACTCGATGACCCTCTTGGGACCGATGCACCCTCACGCTGACCCTTATGACATTCATCTCTTGTAATCA
The DNA here is from genome assembly GCA_000404065.3 of Pinus taeda. Lineage (NCBI taxonomy): Eukaryota > Viridiplantae > Streptophyta > Pinopsida > Pinales > Pinaceae > Pinus > Pinus taeda. Next base: position 11,983 of record APFE031474768.1, read on the forward strand.
GCGATCTCCCATAACAATAGCAAAGGCTCTTCTATGATACGATCTTGATGAGAAGATTGATAAGGCTTCACGTCCCTCAAGAGAATATCGCAATACTCTCAAAGTGTGTAATGGATTCGAGCATTGTCAATGTCCTGCATAGTTAGTACAAGCAATATGACGAAATTGGATGTTGGGTCCCTATAATACTAGTGATTACCCCATTACTATTGTAGTTATACCCCTTATTAATATTATTGTGCCCCTATTGCCCCCATATTGTTATTACTATGCCCCATAGAATCCCTCTATTGTTATTTTTGTGGCTTTATATT
>APFE031474768.1:24598-56653 GCA_000404065.3 Pinus taeda
TTGCCCCCTCGAAGAGGCTGAATTCTAAGTCGTTGATCTATCTTTTATATCTTTTCTTGAGCTGGTTTCATAACATCCCAATTCTAAAATTGAGATTCTTTCTGCATTGAATTATAATAATTCAGCATCCTTTCCAACAACATAAGGTCCTCATCCCATGGATTATAAATTTCCACAGAATTCTCATTTTTCTCTTTCATTTGACTGCTCAACTAAGTCAAATGTCCTTCAACACCTGCGATAATACCTGCATTCACAAACTACTTGTTAAAACAAAAATCATAAGGCATCAGTGCCTTACTTCCCTCTACCAGCATTTCAGTATGCTATTCTAAATTCTCCATGTCAATCAGCACATCAGTATGTTGATTCTCTCTACCCAAAGAATTCTCTAAAGAATTCTCAAGACTATCAACTAGTCTTCCTCTCATACCATTTGTTTCCATGATGTCTTTTTCCTCTTGTTCACTGCACTGAACTCTTTCTTCTGCAATCTCCCTGTCATACTCTGGATTTTCCAACAAGTATTCCAACAATGCAATTTCTCTGTGGCATTGTTGAAGCATATCATCATCACTTATAGTCCCTGCATTCGCACACAAACTTTTAGTTTGAAAATCACCAAGTTCAACAGTCTCAACTGTTGCTTCACTTATTCGTGCTACAAACTGATCCACTTCTTCTACATCCATAAGAACTTCCTCTTATGCTATAACAGTTTCACAAGATTGCACATCCTCCTCATTAAAACCTGTAATCACATCACAATTGTCAGCTACAAAAATACACAGTTTTACATTATCCAGCTGATCTGGATTTACCCAATAACTCAAGAAATCATCAATGATCTTCTCCTCTGTTTCATCAATGGAAACCTCCTCTTCCAACTCAGCTGCTCTGAGTTCTTCCCGTCTCAAATGTACATCCATTATCTGCTCCAAGTATTCCTTTCCTCCAGGTAACAGAGTCTTTGGATCAGTCTTGTGTCCCGATACATATTCTTCTTGCAGAAGCAGCAATGTATGATTGACACCATCCTTTCCAAACTTGTAGGTGTTTCTCTTCCCATCATGTATGGCTCCTCTGTCATATTGCCAAGGTCTTCCAAGCAATATGTGACACACGTCCATAGGCATCACATCACAAACAATTTTATCTAGCAATATGTGACACACGTCCATAAGCATCACATCACAAACAATTTTATCTTTGTACTTGCCCACTTGAAATTCCACTTCACACTGTTCACTTACCAGCAGTTGATGTCCCTTTTGTGACCATGACACTTTATAAGGTGTTGGATGCTTCATTATCTTTAGCTTCAATTTCTCCACTACTTCTGTAGAAACCAAATTATCAGTGCTGCCACTATCAATGATCATCTAGCAACATTTCCCTTGGACTTTGCACAATGTCCTGAATAAAGTCTTCCTCTGTGGTGGTTCAGCCATCTACTTTTCTGGTTTAAGTAGGACTTTATTAAATACTAGAGATTCTCCTCTTTCTGGTGTATTTACTTCTTCTGGTACTGCTACCACTGGTGCCTCTCCCTCAACTGGAGCAACAATTGCATTCCTCTGCTTTGTTTTTGCATTCTCAAGGCACTCAAAAGCTCTATGACCCAGCTTATTACATCTATAACATCTTATTTCTCTGCCTCCTCTTGCTCTAGAAGAACTCCCTCTGCCTCTTGCATCACCTCCTATGGGTGCATGCTGGGTTGAGCTACTACTAGCTCCTTCTTTAGGTGTTGTAGATCTTCCACTACCACCTTGACTTCCTTTTCCTCTAAAAGTCCCTCTCCCTCTGGCAGACTGCTTCCTCATGAGTTTTTCTTCAACTTTCAGCGCTATCTGATAAGCTTCCTCTATTGTTTTAGGAGACAACAGACTTATCTCATCCTGAATTTCCATCCCGAGGCCATTCATATATCTAGCCACCTTCTCATCTGTGTCTTGGGCTTCTCCGGCTCTTATGCTCACCTTATAGAAATCTTCTGTGTATTCTTTTACTATTAAAGGTCTTTGTCTAAGATTTTGCATTTGTCTAAACAATGTTTGCTAATAATTACTAGGCAAAAACTTACCTTTTAACTTTGCTACCATTTTGCTCCAATTCTTGATTGGCTGCTTACCAAGTATCCTCCTTTCCGCCTGCACACCATCCCACCAGAGCACTGCATGGCCTTTTAATTTGGTGACAACAAACTTTACTTTCTTCTCATATTCCGTTTCTTCATAGTCGAAGAATTTCTCCATGCTATTAATCTAGTCGATCAATTCTTCTGGATTCAGTCCTCCTTGGTATACTCGTACTAATTGGTTCCATGGCCTGGCTGTGGATTTCAACACTGATTGGAAGAACCTCATCTCAGGAGTAACCTGTACAGCTTCCTCCTCTGTAGCTTCAACTTCGGGCTCACTGACATCTCCATCATCTATGTTTCTATCTGAAGTTAACGCATCCAATCTAGCTCGCAGCTCTTCTATAGTTTCCATTATTTCAGCATTCGCAACAGGTGGTCCTCTTCCACCACATCCTCATCCTCTTCCAACTCTGAAATCCATCCTTCTCCTGCTCCTAAGATTCAATTCAATGTCAGTTGATGGCTCTGATACCACTAATGATGATGTGGGTGCAGACGTTAGGGATAATCTTCCCAATTTGGCGGCAATCTCCTGAATATCAGTCTCAATTCCCCTTGAAGCATCTTCAAGCGTATCAGTCATTAAATTGATAGCTTCATTGACTCCATTTGTTTAAGGTATCCAACACATCAACGTAGTGAACTGTATGGAATTTCCATATGTGTTGTGTACAATAATTCACAGGAACTCCACCAATAGATAACCAAACAACTACCACATAAATACTCAATTGTATGTAATTTATGCGCAATTTTCAACCCTCCTGTACAAGTTCTCATGTATGAGGGCTCATTTTGCCTCAAACACAGGGTAGACACTGCACGGTATATCAAATCTTTGTGTTCCAAAAAGCGATAATATGATACATGAACAGTTAGAAAGGTGCCCTAAACTGAAGAAGTTTCCACGTTGTGCGGCGTGTTAATATCATTCACAGTAATTCCGGACCCAAATACAATCAACAGATTTGTCGCTTCCATACTCATGAATTGTATGCACTATAATCGGATCTTCTCAAATGTTCTCTGAAGAATGGATGTCTCAAAGCTTACTACTCCACACGCGATGACCCTCTTCACACCGACGCACGCTCACGCTAACCCTTATGACATTAAGCTCCTGTAATCGGTGATCTCTCATAATAATAACAAAGGCTCTTCCATGATACGATCTTGATGACCGGATTGATAAGGCTTCACGTCCCTCAAGAGAATATTGTAATACTCTCAAAGTGTGTTATGGATTCGAGCAGTGTCAATGTCCTGCATAGTTAGTACAAGCAATATGATGAAATTGGAGCTCTAAATGAGGTTGAAGCAGACCCAAACTCTTGTTTCAAATCGCAGAGGAGTATATACACAGGAAGTCTGTCCATCACATGATCAAGATCGCTTACTATATCTTGAAGCTTTAAAGACCAGAGGCGGTAAGATCGTGAGATTTTCAATGTTTTATAACCATCTATGTTTTAGATCAACGTTCTGCATAAAAGCACATGGACCAACAATGCTCCAATACACAGTAAGCATCAAGACTTTCAATACACAGTGAAAAAACCTATTGAATACATGCATCCATATTAACAAGATATCATTGATTTTTTTTTCCACAACGCCGAGAGAAAGGTTTCACTAATAATTCTTTTGACACCGCCCCTCTCTTCTAAATCTTTTCCGCCACTTTTGTTTTTTTTATCTTAATAAGGGATAGCTCTTCTCAGACCTTATGTATTACAAAAGCAGGCTTTTCATGGAATGATTAAAACGGAAAGCTTTATTACAACTTGTCTATCTGTGAAAAAGATAGCATGTCTTATTCTCCACTCTTATCCTACTTTTTAACTAAAAAAGATAGCATATTTTATTCTCTACTCTTATCCTATTTTTAACTAGAAACAAACATAGAAATTGCAGGCTAAAGGACCCCACTCCCTTGGCTGTAGATTTTTTTTGATTTTTTGAATAAGTTGAAGACTTTTTCCCTCTGAGTCATATTCTCCTGCATCACTCCCCCATACTGGTTTGTAGAGTGCCTCTTGGTGTAAAGAGGGAGAGCAAAGATATGTAAATCATCTTACACTGAAAGTATTGGTGCAATAAGGGAGAGGGAAGAGATTTAAGTAGCATTCTCAAATCATCTTACATTTAAAGTATCATCACACTAATGCCAATGTTTCTAGAAAGAATAAGAAGAAAATGAAGGTGAAGGTGTGATGGATTATGATGCATAAGATTGGGGAAATGATAATGAATAGAGTAAGGAATTGATGATGTTAAAAAATTGAATGAATAAAATACACAATTCTTGTTGTTGTAATCTCAATTTTAGGTTTTGTGATATTGACAAAGTTTTTATGTAGAAATCATGCATAAATGTTATCACTAATATTAATATATCATTCACATAGTTGTGTGTGAAACGAACAAAAGCTATGCATTGTGATTAGAATGAGATTAAACAAACCTATTCTAAATTAGTGGATTGTTGAGAATTTACATTTGATTGATTATGTTTTTTCTCTAAATATCTACTTCTATAATGTGGATTATAGGAGCAAAATACCAAGTGGTTGAAGAGCCAACAAACATTCTCAAATAATAAGAAAATATTAGATATAACCATGATTAGATTCGTTAATATAACCATATTAGATTCACCAATATGTTAGAGGCTTTTATAGAGAGGGAATATTATATGAACATGAAGATAAATAGATAATTTGATTTCCTTGGCTTCATTGGATGTCTAGTGTTTGCTCCCTAAAATTTCTATTGAACCACACATTCATACTGAATCTTGCTCATAAATTTGTAATGTCAATATGATTCACACCCATAACTTCTTACTAATTGTTTTGTTTTTTTGCAAAGTTAAATGCAAGGAAAAGATAACAAAGGAAATGAAATTATGGTGAAAGAGGATTAAAATGCATCAGATATGGATATTAAACAACATTCCATTCATCACATCAAGAAGGATAGAAAATACACTTAACACATGAATTCAATTGTGGATTTAAAAAAATATGGTGTTCAAGCTTCTCTTGAAACTTACTTTAAATGACACTTAAAATGATGGATATACCAATATAGTGATAGGATTCTCTAGGCATGAGCTTGTGATCGAATTTAAGTTGTGGAAAGGTACACCTTATCAAGAAATAGTTAAGAGCCAACAATAATAGGGATTATTTTAGTCTTTAGATGCCTAAAGAATGTAATTAGATGCCTAAAGAAAGTAATTAGATGCCAAATAAATGTAATGAATATAAAATCGTAAATCTTTCTCATGATTCACATCCATATTCATTTAAATATAAAAGATACCATATTCATTGAATACGAAAATTGGAGATTACTGAACTCTTGAAAATGTGACCCCTCTTTTGAAATTTTCTAATATTTTTTCCATTCATAAATGATAAGTGATTTAAAAAACTTAATTTTTTTTGAAAGGTAATTTTTTAAATTAGCTTTCTAGGATGAGCTTGAATCCCTTGGAAGGGCTAAAAAGGGTTAATTTTGATTCCTACTGACCATGAGTGTAGTGAAGCTTAACTAGGTCAAATTTGTTATGTAAATATGTCACGACTATTTATGTCACCATTGTTTGTAACATGATATGGAGGTTGACACTTTGAGATTGAAGATTTTCTATCAAAAAAAAGTTGGGATGGGTATGCAAAATTATGAATCTTTGTATTGTAGTCATACCATAGAGTTTTATTATTTTTACAAATTTAATAAAAATATAATAGAAATTGATGCAGGAGGTCAATTGAACAGCAATTGAACAACAATTGAATAGTAGTTGAACAACAACTGGTCCCACGTTGACTTCCCATATTGAATTTCCCTTTTTGCACAGATGCTTCACTCTACGTCGTTGATCAAAGCGTGTTGGATCCAATGGTTCACAACGATATCGGCCAGGGAACTTGTGTGACACTTAACCACCCTTACGGAGCTGATATGGTTATAAACTCGTGGTCTATAAGAGTTCACGTCCGAATTTGAGATTATCGTCCGATCATCTTAAAACCAGATATCCATTGGATAACGAAGTCCATCAAATCATACAACTAGCGGTTCTTCAACTAACACACGGGTTAAAAACAGGGCTATCCCTGTCATTTACTATGACCCAAAAATTTGAATTTGCGACCGACGGCTAAGATCGATTGTGAGTCTTCAACCACGATCAAGCCTTTATGTGCTCTTCTACCCCCGCTATGAATACTAATGACTGCGATTAACGCATAAACACTGAGGTTTACAACTAAAGTGTGAAAACAGGGAAAATACCTAATTTAGTTTCAAAATGCATATACACAAAGGTAAACAAGAGTTTTCACCAGAATTAACACACAGATGTGCACTAAATCAAATTCCTTCAATATAATAATAGTTACAGAGTCTTGGCCCTCTCGGCTCAATTACAAAAATTTAATAGACCTCTGTTTCAATATCAAAACCCTCTTTATCACTCAACACTCACCTCTCACTCAAATCTCAATCATCTCAGCTAATCCCTCTTCATTACATTTTCTTCTCTTTATGAGTCAAATCCTATTCCAACTATACTAACAACTCGATCTCTATTTTAATCATTCTAACAATCAAATCTCTATTTTCAAGCTCCATTACACAGTTATTCTAACAACTTATCCCTTAATCTAAAATAAGACAATTTCCTAACTATTACAATAATGAAATACAGATAATTTTCAAGAGATCCAACCCTCTCGACTAAAACTGACTTTTGACGACTCATGTCAATGAAATTCAACTCATTTAGCCACAACATGTGAACAAACCATCACATTGATGGCTAAGTCCAGATGCTCCTGCATTAGACTCCTGAGGAAGAAAAGAATCATCCCTTAGACTTTCAGGGTTTACTCCATACTTTTGTAACTCTATTGTTGTCAACCAACTAGCATCATCCATTGGTTGTCCTTTCAGTTTGACTTGATATTGAAAATAAACCTATCCTCTAGTTCTTTTGGATACTCTTTTCTCCAAGAAAAATTCCACCTCTCTCTTAACTATCTTTGGCATTTGTTCTTCTCAGTTCAAAGTTTGAACTTCATCTTCTGTAGTTTCCTCCTGTAGCTCTATCTCTTCTAGAAATTTAATTTTATAAGCATTAGTTGAAAGCTTTCTTACAATTCTGCATGGTCCTATATTTTTCTTTTTTAGTTTATTGTAAGTCTTAGCAGGAAATATTTCTTTTCTCAAATACGCCATCACTAGATCTCCCACTTGGAATTATTTCTCTCTTCTTTCCATATCTACTCTCTATTTGTATTTTCCACTGCTTTCCTGCAATCTGCCTTTGACATCTTCTTGTAGTCTCTGCATCTGCTTTGCAAACTCTTCATCTTTTACACTTCTTGTCTCCTGTTTACCGAAATTTATGATCTCATACACACCTCTTGGATTCATCCCAAAAGAAATCTAAAATGGACTCATTCCAGTACTTCGGTTTGGAGTGTCATTGTAAGGAAACTCAGCCTGAGCTAGGTTTAAATTCCACTGCTTAGGATTTTGATACACTAAACTTCTCAATATGTTTCCCAAGCTTTTGTTTACCACTTCGGTATGTCCATTTGTTTGAGGATGGCATGACGAACTGAAAATGTGGTTAGTTCCTAGTTTCTTCCAAAGAGTTCTCTAGAAATTCCCTACAAACTTTGTATCTCTATCAGACCCAATACTTACAAGCAATCCATGTAATCTTATAATTTCTGAAAAAAAATAGATTAGCAATATGTGATGCATCACTAGTATTTTTACATGCAATGAAATGTGCCATTTTGGAAAATCTATCTACCACAACATAAACGGAATCATTCCCCCTTTGAGTTTTAAGTAACCCCAAAACAAAATCCATGCTAACTGCATCCTATGGTTGGTCTGGTATTGGGAATGGCTGGTACAATCTTGTATTCTGGCTTCTCCCTTTAGCATGTTGACATATCGTGCAGTTCCTAACAAATCTCTTAACATCAATCTACATCTTTGGCCAATAATAAAAAGTATTTACTTGAGCAAAGGTTTTTTCTTGTCCAAAGTGACTAGATAATCCTCCACTATGTTTCTCCTTTATTATTTTTTCCCTCATAGAGCATTTGGGAATGCACAACTTATTTCTTTTAAACAATAAAACTCCTTGGATAATATAATCTAACCACTGACTTCAGTTATGAACTATTCGATTTTGTACTGATGTATAAATATATTTCAAATCTGCATCGTCTTTATACATTTCAACTATTTTTCAAATCCTACAACACAAACTTTTAGTTCTTGCACAATGAAATTTACCCTACTTAAAGAATCACCGATTTTGTTCAACTTACTACTTGTGTGCTTTATCACAAAAGTAAAGCTCTACAAAAACTCTACCCGCTTGGCATGTTTCTGGTTCAATTTCGGTTGGTTGTTTATGAATTGTAATGCACGATTATCAAAATACAACATAAACTCCTTTGGTAACAAATAATGTCTCCATTTTTTTAAAGCTTGTACAATAGCATAAAATTCTTTATCATAAGAAGAATGCTTCTTCTTTGCTTCATTTAATTTCTCATTAAAGTATGCTATTGGTCTCTATTCCTAACTCAAAACCGCTCCAAATGTAACTCCACTAGCATCAGTTTCAACTTGGAATACTTTTTCAAAATCAGATAAAGCTAAAACTGGTTTCTCTTTGATTTTCATCTTCAGCAACTTAAAATTCCTATCCACTGCTTCCGTCCACTTGAATGGCTAATTAGTCTCCTTGATTGTTTCAAGAATTGTTGCACAAATCTGATTAAACCCTTTGATAAATTTCCTATAAAAACTTGCAAGACCATGAAAACTTCTTACCTCAAATATATTGCTTGGAATAGGCCAGTTCCAAATTTCTTGGACTTTGTCTGGATCCATTTTCAACCCTTCTTTAGAAACTACAAATCCCAAGTAAATTAATTCTTCTTTCATGAAACTACATTTCTTCAGATTTATCAGTAGTTTCTCTTCTTGAAGAGTTCTTAAAACCAATTTAAGATGCTCCTCTTTACTTCTAATAAAAACTACAATATCATCAAGATAAACAATAACAAACTTGGCTACATATTCCTTCTAGACTTCATTCATCGATCTCATGAACATGCTAGGTGCATTAGTGAGTCCAAACGGCATCACTAACCACTCATACAACCCACCGTTTGTTTTAAATGCAGCCTTCCATTCATCTCCTTCTTTAATTCTTATTTTATGATATCCACTCTTCAGGTCTATTTTAGTAAAATAATTTCCCCCACTCAAAAAATCCATCAAATCATCATTGCATGGCAAAGGAAATCTATACTTGATAATGATCTTGTTTATGGCTCTGGAATCTATACCCATATGCCATTCACCTCCTTTCTTTGGGATAAGTATTGTTGGCACAACCCAAGGACTAAGACTCTCTCTGATTAGTCCCTTATCCATCAATTCTTGCACTTGTCTTCCAACTTCTGCATTCTCTTGAGGAGTTAATATGTACTCTGCCTTGTTTGGCAAACTTGCTCCTCATATTAGATCAATATGATGACTAATACTCATGATTGGTGGCAATGCATTTGGAAACTCATCCACAATAATGTCAGCAAAATCATTTAACAGAGTTTTGATTTCTTCAGGTAAATCATCTAAGTTTGTGGAAGTCAAAATTACCTTAGGTCTCCCTATGACAACAAAATGCATTTCTTCACCTTTTCCTACCTCTTACAACAACTTCTTTCCACTCATCAACATAACACTATTTCCAAGTGCTCCTTTGTCAGCTTCATCCTTCAATGGTAGCAGTGTATGTTTATTTCCATCCTTCTCCATAGTATAAGTATTTTTCCTCCCACCATGAATAGATTTCACATCAAACTACCATGGTCTTCCCAGCAATACATGGCACACATCCATTGGAATTACATCACACAATATCACATCCTTATATGTACCAATCTATATCTCTACCTTACATTGTTCTGTCACAATAATCTGATGTGCTTTCTGCAGCCATGACAATTTGTAAGGAGTAAGGTGTACTATCTTCACTAATCCTAGCTTGTCCTCCATCTCTATAGAAATAAGGTGATTAGTGCTTCCACTATCAAATATCACTTTACAACATTTACCTTTGGATTTGCATGTAGTTCTGAATAAACTCTTCCTCTGAGTTGGTTCTTCAGTCTCTTTCTTTGCCTTAAGCAATGCCCTTTTCAGCAATAGGGATTCTCCTACTTCAGGGGATTCTTCCTTTTCTATAATTTCAGGTGTCTCTTGCTTTGCCTTAGCCATATTCACATTCCTCTGACTTGTTGTTCCATTATGAGGATAGTCCCATGATCCATGTTCCCATTCTCCACATGTGTAACACCAAGTATCTCTTCCTCGACCCCTTCCTCTGGGTGCAAATATTCCTCTATTAAAATCTCCCCTTTGTGGTGGTCTACTACTTGAACTTCCTGCTTCATTATGATGTTGTTGAAACCTTGGTCCGGTAGTTCCTCTACCTCTTACTAAACTTTTTCCTCTACTCCTCTGATTTTTTTTCTCAACATCTTCTCTTCTGCATTCAAACCTGCTTGATAGGCATCTTCAATGGTCTTCATACTTAATAAGCTAATCTCATCTTGTATGTCATATCTTAAGCCATTGATATATTTAGCTACCTTCTCCATATCATCCTCTGTATGTCCTGCTCTAATACTCAATATATAAAACTCTTTTGTGTATTCTTTAACAAACATTCCTTTTTGCCTTAAATTTTGTAACTGTTTGAAAAGATTTAACTGATAATCTTTTGGCATAAATTTAGCTTTCATTTTACTCACCATTTTGTCCCATTGCTTGATCTTGGACTTTCTTTTTCTTGTTCTGGATGTTTGTAGTTCATCCCACCAAATAGCTGCATGAACCTTCAATCTGGTAACTCCAAATTTCACCTTCTTTTTGTCATCAACCTCTTCATAGTCAAAATATTTGTCCATTGAACTGATCTAATCCATTAGCTCTTCTGCATTGAGACTCTCTTCATACATAGGAATTCCCACCTTTGGTTTTCCACCTACTTTAGCCAACATCTTGATAACTTTGGTATTCTCATTTTCCTCCTCTTCTTCTTCCTCGAAATATTCTTTTACTGCATTGGCAACTCCTTCATTAGGTGTTCTTCTCTGAATAATCTCCATTGTGTCCATCCTTGTACGAAGACTCCGGATCTCCTCCAGTAGAACTGCATTTGCTTCAGGTCTTCCTCGATCTATGCCAGATCCTCTCCTTGGTGGCATGTTTACTACAATCAAACTCAATCTCTATGCTCTGATATCAAAAATGACACAGGAGGTCAATTGAATAGCAATTGAACAGCCATTGAACAACAGTTGAACAACAATTGAATTGCAATTGAACAACAATTGAACAAAAACTGGTCCCGCATTGACTTTCCCTTTTGGCATAGGTGCTTTAGTCTACATCATTGATCAAGGCATGCTGGATCCAATGGTCCACAACGATATCGTCCAGGGAACTTGTGCGACACTTAATCGCCCTTATGGATTCGATATGGTTTATAAACTCTTAGTTTATAACAGTTCGGGTCCAGATTTGAGGTTATCGTTTGATCATCTTAAAACCTGATATCCATTGGATAACAGAGTCCATAAAATCCTACGGTTAGCGGTTCATCAACTAACACACGGGTTAAAAACAAGCCTAACCCCATCATTGACTGTGACCCAAAAATTTGAATTTGTGATCGACGGCTAAGATCGATTGTGGATCTTCAACTATGATCATGCCTTTCTATGCTCTTTTACCCTTGCCATTAATAATAATGACTACTATTAACACATAAACACTAAGATTTACAATTAAAGTGTGAAAACAAGGAAAATACCCGATTTAGTTTCAGAATGCAAATATATAGAGGTAAACAAGAGTTTTCCCCAGGATTAACACATAGATGCACACTAAATCAAATTCCTTCAATATAATAATAGTTACAAAGTCTTGGCCTTCTATGCTCAATTACAACAATTTAATAGACCTCTGTTTCAATCTCAAAACCCTCTCTATCACTCAACTCTCGCCTCTTACTCAAATCTCAATCATCTAGGCTAATCTCGATTCTATTTTAATGATTCTAACAATCAAATCTCTATTTTCAAGCTCTGTTACACACCTATGCTAACAAATTATTCCTCAATATAAAATAAGGCAATTTCCTAACTATTACAATAATGAAATATAGATCATTTTTGAGAGATCCAACCCTTTCAACTAAAACTAACTTTTGACCACTCACGTCAATGAAATTCAACTTATTTAGCTACAACATGTGAACAAGCCATCACATTGTTGGCTAAGTCTAGATGCTCTTGCATCAGATCTTGATATATTATATTTTCATATTTGTTAAGCTAAATTATGTTTAAAATGAAATAATGTTATTAGAGATTTTATCTAATTTGTTAATATAAGCTATATCTATATATATTATATATATATATATATATATATTATATATATATATATATATATATATATTATATAACTTAATATTAAATATATTCTATATAGATATATTATATATATATTAATTAATATTTTTATTATTAAATATTTATTAAAATAATAATTTTATCATTTTCATGTAAATTTTGATAAATATATCAAAATAAAACTATAAATATTTTATATTTTTTCCAATTTAAATAGTAAAAGTTCCAATCTAAATTTATATTTATTAAAAAAATTATTTCAAATTAATTATTAAATATATAACTCAACATTTAAACCAAACTGTTGGACACCTAATCCTCAATGGGTTAGTGTGGAAGCTGAATAGACAAAAGGAGTCCAAAAGACCTTGGGATGTGGAACCCAACATTCAAACCATGTACTATAAATGTATATGATTTGTTAAAAAAATTGTGCTCTCATGTTTTATCTTTCCTATTTGTCTTTTCCATGTGTGTGTTTAGCATGGTATCATAGCAGGTGTATCCCTTCCCTGCATAATTTCTTTGAGCCATTTTTTTTATGGCCTTTTTGTGCAAGTCATTTCTGATCAATTTTGCATCTCATGAATATTTTCTCAGCTAAATTTCAGCTTCAACCTCTCATTTCTCCAACGCCATTTTTATTCACCTGCATATAAAAGAACTGCTCCTCTGCTCTATTCTGACATATAATACCTCGTTGATGGTGTCAGTATACGTTTTATTCTCTATGAATAGTCCACCCTCCAACCATCACCTGCATACCTACATTAAGAACACAGAGAAAATATTACCAACTCTGTTGCGTTCTGTCCATCTACATACTCGTTCGACCGCAGTAGGCGTTACTTTGCCAAACCTAACTTTCGCTCAGACCTATTCATTGCATTCTCAACCTGCCTTAAAGCAAAAGCCATTTTAGTCTGCTTGTTACATTAAAAAAATGAAAAAGAAAAAAGAAAGAGCAAAAATGCTCCTTGCTCATACCTGCCATCTCTGCCGTAGCAAGAACACACCTCTGACTTGTCATTGAATGGCACAATATGTGTAACGCCACGCTCTTAGTATTTCATTTGATTTCTACATGCTGTTACTCCAATCTTGTATGTATGTTGATATTTGAATAGAGTTTTTTGCCAAGTTGAATAGAGCTATATTAATTGCATTGGTTGTGAAATTCGAATAGTTACAGTTAAATCTCTCGCTTTCTTCGTTGTATTACATGTTGAATCATTTATGCGATGTCACTTGGTGTGCTCTGTGTGGTGTGCTGCTCTACAAGCTCACACCCCTTCCGATTTCTGATGGGGTTATCTCTGTCATGCCTCAGTTAACCAATATTTGCAATTGGTGACACACTTGTAAAAGGCATTTGATTGTTCATAATTGTTCAAAGGGAATCGCAAGAAATACTCTCTCAACGCTAATTAAAGCCTTATCTTGAAGGTGTTTCCGTGAGATAAGCAAGGTTTAGTGGATAGAACCAAAGATTCCAAGCTATTCTATACCACACTATTGGTCTGGTCTCCCAATTGTATAATGTTGTAAATATTCTCCATTCAGGTATCTGTGGTGCTGGCTATGGTGGTCTCCCAACTTATAGCGTTGACTATCTCAGTCTCCATGTGTTAATACTGCTCCAAGGCACGCATTATCATAATGATGTCTTCAACACCATACAAATAATATTCCCTTGATTTACAGCTTCCATCTTTAGGGTTTAGTAGTAGGTCAATCTGATTAGAGGACTTGAATTTTAACCTTGAGAGCCTTCATTGAAGCCCCGAAAAGCTACTTGACTGAGAAGCCCGTTGGAATGATTTCAGTAGCATTTGCTATTGGCGATGTAGCTGGACTAGAACAGTCAATCAAATTCAAGGACTTGTTTCTCGCAACTCTCCTTGTTTTGTTATGAAATATGTCTGAGTATTTTGTTTATATGGTATAAGGGAGGCGACTAAGATCAGATTCATGCAACTAGTGTGTGAAAATTGTGCCACATGATTCTTACATTTGAACTATGCGCTTGAACAAGATGATTCCTTGGTGAATTTAATTTCAAGCTGAATATTTTTGAAGGTCATGGTAAAATGCTATGGTATATATGACCAACAGTGATACATATTCAATATATGGTGTACGTTGAGTTCCGATAAAAGAAAAAAGGGTGGTGCTAGAACGATGTTCGTTGAAGACTCCTATGCATGACTACGTATTGGTGAAGAAAGTGCATTGAAACATTCATGATAGAACATTGAAGATATTCCGAGAATACAACTTGGTGATATATGTGAGTTAGTTTTGGTACTATTTAAGTTATTTCCATGTGAATTGATATACTGTGCATTGGTCATTTTGGTGTGGCTCCATATACTATGCATTGGTTATTTTAGTATGGTTCCATTAACTATGCATTGATTTCCCTTAAAAACGATGCTCCTGTGTTCATACATGCATTAAAGTTTTGAATATTCGTAGTTCATACATGCACTGAAATTTATTGGGTTGTAGATGGCATGTGTTGAATAGACTTTTTTAAAAGACAGTGCATTGGAATGGAGCCAAGTCCATGCATAACTCCTAGTATGTTGCATTGAAATTTTTAAAGGGCTATATTTGGTATTTGTATTTTGAAGACCGAGTATCATATGATGCATGAATTAACTACTGGGCATATGTATGTGTCGGAATAGTTCTGGAAGACCACAACAAGCAATTTACAGTTTATGAGATTATGTACAACTCTTTCTCTGGCAATATATAATCCCACAATTACAGTTGTTCCACATGTTGTCATCAATGGTTACAAGAATGTATTAGCAGTTGCTATTGAACTTAACTATTCTTTTCCACTAGCCAAGAAAGTGAAGGAGTATTTGAAGGATCCAAGCAAGTTTGCAGTTGCTGCTGCCCCAATGTGGCAATGTATTTAAAACTCATTATAGTTTTTGTCTACATATATATGCATTGATTCCTTGATTCAACTACTACATAAGAGTTTGGTGGGCTGTGTAAAGGAAATGATTGTTTTGACAAATAAAAGTAATCTTTTTTGGAGAAAAGTTAGTTGTATTGTCATAACATAGTGCTGGTCATGAGAAAAATCTTAGTTTTAAGTAATGAGTTGTAATTGGTGCTTGCTGGTTGCACACTGATCATTTGTTGCACATTTATAAAGGATATTGCTGTGTACTGTGAGTGGGTATTACTTTTTTGCATTGAGTAGTAGTTGTGATCAGTTTTTAAGGTGTAATTATCACATTGAAAAAAAAATGGCCAGAATCAATGAAGAATTAGAGTTCCTCAAAACTCTGATATTATCTACTACTCATGATACATTAATAGCTAGCAAAGTTTCTCTTACAGATAGTTAGGTCTTTCTATAAAATGCATAAGAGAAAAATGATTTTTAGCAGCTCAAATCTCAGCTGCAACAAGAAGAATTGAAAGAGAGGAGTCATACTGAACCTGTTTCTATTCAGAAAAATGAAATAGACTCCCATAAACAGTACGACAATATTGTTGAAGTTCATTTAGATCGAGTGCCAAATAAAGCAGTAGTTGTACATGCAGATGCAGAAAATGAGTTTGCACTTCCCAAGCCCATCATCAGACCTTGGGAACAACTTGTCCACTACAGGCACAGAACTAGTCTTGGATATGATAAGGACTTGTCCTTTTATATTCCAGACTACTCAAAGCCCATTTAGTTTCAGAATGTTGGATTCCTTCATGACAATTCACATCCAGTTGTTCTAGATTCTGCTCCTCTTCCACAACAACAACAACATATTGTGAAATGCCAACACTATGACCGAGTTGGCCATTTGAAAGATCACTGTTTTGATCTTCATCCATGTAAGAACTGTCATAAAAACACCCATTCTTCACACAGATGCTTCAGAAACAAATGTCTTGCAAGAACAAAGATTCATCTTGGATGGATCGCTTCTTGGCAATGGGAATCAACAGCCAAGAAGATATTTTAGTCACATGTCAGAACTTGTTCAAGAGTATTGAACAATCTTGCAGTTGAGTTTTCTCCATCATCTCACCTTGTATCTGACTGGGGGGGAAATGATGGTCATCTACAAGCTTCAAAGCCACATCAAGTGAGCCTGAGCCATAACCTGCCACACCAGTTTCAGAGTTGTAGCCAGAGACAAAGATGCCCCTAAGCATGCCTTCAATTGGTAATCTGGGACACTTCCTCTAGCAGAAGACTTGAGCTTCTTTCCAGTTTTGGAAGTATTCCAAGAACAAAATTGAGGAAACTTCCTCTAGCAGAAGACTTCATCTTCTTGCAAGACTTGGAAGAGTTCTAGGAATTGCATTAAGCATTCGAGAGTTGTTGATCATCCTTAAACCATCACAGGTTGAGACTTCCCTTTTTAGGTTGAATTTCTCCCTTTTATGCAGGGTGAGACCTCCCTTTCATGGTTGAAGGTTTCCCTCTTCAAAACAATAGGAGCACTTCCTCTAGCAAAAGATTTTAGCTTCTTTCCAGTTTTGGAAGAGTTCCGGGAACTACACTAAGCATTCCAGTGTTGGTGGTCATCCTTAAATCACCGCCCTTTATACGAACATTTTAGAGAGCACATTTAGCCTAGTGCTGCCATGCATTTTTGCACATTTTGTATTACAACTCTCTTCTTGGACTCATACATAACCCTTCAAATTAAGGGGGGGGAATGGTGGACACCTAATCCTCAATGGGTTAGTGTGGAAGCCGAATAGACAAAAGGAGTCCAAGAGACCTTCGGATGTGGAACCAAATAGTCAAACCATACTATAAATGTATATGATTTGTTAATAAAATTGTACTCTCATATTTTATCTTTCCTATTTGTCTTTTCCATGTGTGTGTTTAACATAAACAAAATTCCATCCTACTTTTTTATTTTATTTTTATTAATGTTATGTTTTTTTAATGTAAAAAATAAACATTTTTGCTATTCTCTAGAATAAAAAAAATGTATATAAGAATTGATATATATGAGATTTAATCTTAGGAGAAGGTTTCTAGAAGTGAACAACACTGATAAAATTGGTGTAACATTGAAATGAGCACATTGATGTACTATTATTAGACTAATATAAGACCGGCTCTTTTAAAACTCAAGAAAGTATTACAATTTTTTTGGAAATTTAGAGTTGTCTAAAGAAGCTCGTGAAATCTAAAACTAGTTTTATAAAGGTGGAGGTGTTGCTTTTAACTAGTTTTACAAAGGTGGAGATGTTGGATTTAACAAAAGAAACTGGTAAACTATAACTAAGAAAAATTGTCTTCAAAAATTATTGGAATAGATAGTGAAAGACCCACCTAGCATATGGGCACCAAGTGAGCTCTTTATAATAAATGTAACTATAGTCCATAAAGAGAGCTCTTTTTGATAGCAAGTCTACTATTGAATTTATCTTACCATAAATTTGGTGTAATGGTGAAAGCTAGTGCCCTGAAAGTGCTTCCTTATATTCTCAATTTTTCTTTCCCAAGCGGCAAGATTGGAACCTCTAGCTAGGATTTACCTGCTAACTAGTTAATAATACAATTGGAATATCCAATGATTTTAATGCACTTAATACTTTTTAAAGAAGTTAGAAACATTGGAGCCCAAAAAACAATAAGTTCATCTTTTGTATTTGTTACATATTCTAGGTTGATTCTGAAGTGCACCGATTTGTTCCTAGGAAATTTAATCAACCCCCCATCCCCCGCATTTCATTCCATGTGAAACTCTGTTAAAGAACCTAACCAAAAGATGTTGGGAAAAGGATATTTCTCAAATTTTTCTTGTTTTGATTTGAGGGATATTCGTTGAAATGTGACACAATCTTGGTTGACTATTGGACAATAGAAATGTTTGAGTTCTTGAAAATCACCCTATTCTTGAGGAACCAGATACCCCACGCAACAAATATTGGAAGAGTATGGAGATTTTTATACTTATCTGTTAATTTGGGGTAGCATCGGATGTGCTTTAGCCATGTAAGTTGGTGGAGAGGCCAAAGCACATGAGATCTCCAATACCCCAAAAGGGTTTGGGAAAATTCTAAATAGTTTGGGAGATATTAAAATACTTAATATTTTTAATGGAGTCCCTAAGTCTAAACCTAGAGAAAATAAAATATTAATATGTATTAATATAAAATTGTGTTAGAATGGTCCAAAAGTCATGGATTAAGCTAAATCTAATCTTAGCTATTGAGTAGGGACTTAATCTCAACTCTTGATTTGTCAACAAGAAAAGTATAAGAGGAGGCTTTAGAGTCACTTGGAGAACACACTGAGGGAGACCAATCAGTTCAATTTCTAGAGTCGGGTTAGTTGAGAAATTGAACAAGTGGTCTAGAGAGAAGTTAAGAGGCAGAAAGTACAAAACAGAGAGATGGGAGATCAACACAGAGGTAGAAATGACAGACATAGGGCCAGGGGAAGCCACGTAGAGGCAGCAAAGGCTGTGTAGAGCCAACGGGGCCTGCATCATCCATGCAAAGGCTGCAAGAGTGATGCAGAAGGCCAGATAGGTTGCACAAAGTCTCAACTGGCTTACGTAGAGGGTTTCAGATCACACAAAGGTCAGTAGGGCTAACATTGGATTCAGAAGAAGTGTTGGGCAAATTTTCTATATGTGGTCAAGCCAGTTTGGCACCCTATTGTACTAGAAAATTGCTAAATAATGAAATCCTCCCTTGTTGCGCCTATTTTCCCACATTGGGATTTTACGAGGACATTAGTCCAAAAATAACTATGTCAATGTGTTGATTCTGGTGCATATTTTTGTTTCTTTATTACGGTGTGATATTTGCAACAATATTTATTTTAATGTTTATTGAATTAATTTCATGAATAACTTATGGTAAAATAAGTAGGAAAAGTAAATCAGTTGTTGTAGTGATAGAATTTTCACATGGTATCAGAGCAAGTAATCAGAGACAGAAAGGGAAAATTAGTTATGGGTCGAGAACACAATGCAGATGCATCCACATTAGGGGACTCACACAAATTTTCAGAATATTGCACAAGAGAAAGAGATTTTGATTTCTCTATGTTGGCTTCCAGGCTGAACGAAGAAGTGGTGTGCATGACTAGTACTGCATCATCAGAATTATTGTATATGGATAGTGGAGCCTCGTGGCATATTCCATGAATCAAGGAGTGTTTCTCAGAATATTGAGAAGAGAAGATGAAATTTCATATCACCATGGGGAACAAGGTAGAGTGTACTCTAGTAGGAAAGGGTACCAGGATTGGGGATGAACTTACTTTCCGTGTCACAACTACAAGGCAAGGGCTATGATGTCTACTTCATAAATGAAAAGGTATATGTCAAACACCCAAGCTGGAAAAAGAAAGTGTAGACCGGGATCAAAAGTAAACGATTGTATAGATTACAATTAGAATCACCAATGGCGCTAATAGGAAGTCATGGGGGCAAGGACTTGAATGAAATATGGCATAGAAGGATGGATCACTTGCACCATGGAGCTATGAGAATTCTCAGGAGCACTGTAACAGGAGTTTCGGGTCTGAGTACGGAACGAGATGATGTATGTGTTGAAAATAGCAACAAGAAATGCTAAATATAGAAGTGTTAAAAATAACATTGCTATAAATAGCATTTCAGGTTACATTCCAATTTTAGTTTGTCCTTGAACTAAAATTGAGAATTAAAATTCAAATTTGAACTTAGCAGTTGTTCGAAAAATAATTAATTAATTCATCTTGAGTTAATTAGTTGGAGAAAATCAAACATGAATTCAACGTGAAGACATGCAACATTTTCCCCTTCACTTCATGAATTTATCCCTTGATTAAGGAGATCAGGATGAGTTGTACTTTGAGTTGTAATTAGTTAGCTCAATTAACCGAGTTAAGTCTAGTTATATTAGTTCCAATAGTTTATGTAACTGATTGTGAGTTCAGTTAGTTAATGCAAGCACGCATGTAACTGTTGCACTTCAGATAACTGAATATTCTCTCATAAATAACTCATGCATATCAGTTCAGTCAGAGACCCAATTGAGATCAGATGATGGGATATTGTACTATCAGTTACAGGAATATTCCATTGAGGATATCTCTTGCACATAGAAGGAATTCATTCCTTGAGGATTGCGTAGTTATTTCTGAGTTTTGATGAGTGTGTGAGGTGGTATTTCACACAGGTGGCAACATTGGACCCCAAGAGAAACTGCACAAGGAAATAGGAGGCATGGAGGGCTAAGGGAAGGCATATGTTGTTTCTATTCAATCTGTGAGTTGTGTTGAGGGATTGTACCAAGAGCTAGATAGCTTGTGAGTTAAAGCTTTGTGTAATCCGAAGATATTTCGACTTGTATGATAATACAAATAGCGGAGTTTCTAGCTGAGGCTTTCCCTAGAGTATTCTTATGTGTTCATGTGTGATTGATTTCTCATTCTCTATTATATGTGTTCCAATTGATCTTGCTCAAATTGATTAAGCTTCTTCAAAGTTTGATAGTAGAAGTAGATCAAGCATTTTGATTTAGTTACATTGCATTATCAAGTGATCTATAGTGAGAATTTCTATATGGTATCGAGGCATAGGTGATCAAAGCGAAGAACAATATACAAAGAAGGGAGAAGTTCAAAGTTTCACGTTCTTGATTATAGAATTCGAATTCTTATCACATCTCAAATTTCACCAATCGCGTTCAACGGTTTGAGACTCGAGTATGCCGTTGATGGTAGCTTGAATTATATAGCTTGGAAGGATTGCATGGAAGCCGTATTAGAAGAAAATGGTTTGAAGGACTTCATTGATCAAGAAGTCCCCAAGCTGGAAGCTACTGATGCCCAAGAATTAGTGGAATGGAAGAAATGTGTGGCTAGAGCAAGGAGAATCCTCCTGGAGGGAGTTCGAGACCACATTGTCTCGAGCCTCCATGGGAAGGAGACACCATTTTCAATGTGGAAAACATTGAAGGATCTATATCAGAACAACATCGATTAGAGGAAGCTGGCGATGAAAGATAAGCTTCAGAAAATCAAGTGTGAAAAGGGCGACACGATCTCTACATATCTGAACAAGCTCACGCCCTGCAAGGATGATCTTGGAAGTGTAGGGACCATGATAGTCGCTAATGAAATGGTGAGTCTTTCTCTCCTCGGTCTTCCTAAGAGCTGGCATAGATACCAAGACTCGGTAAATGGAAGAGAGAAACTTCCAAATTGGGAACGACTTTGTTCGGATCTGATGCAGGAGGAGATAAGGAGAAGCACCAGAGATGGATCTTCATTAAAGAAAGATGATGAAGAAAATCTAGCCTTAGTGAGTAAGGAGAGGAAAGGGAAAGGGAAGGCATCCCATTCCAAATCAAGTTCTTCCCATGGTGGGAAGAATTTTGACAAATCGAAAGTGTGATGCTTTCATTGTTATGAGGTGGGCCATTACACTACAAATTTTCCATAGAATAAATCCAAGAAGGGATCTTTGAAAGGATCAGATGGTGAGGCACTGGCCTCATATTTTGAATTGGATATCTCTCTCATCACATGCATGGTTTCATCCATGTTGGGATGTGTTTGGTACCTAGATAGTGGAGCCTCGTTCCACATGTATTGCGATAAGAATGTATTCAGTACCTTGGAGGAGAAATATTTCTAGATGCACATCGAGATGGGCGATGATGGAAAGTTTTGTGTTTTAGGTGAAGGTACGGTTGTGTTTCAGAGGGAGCATGTAGCTCCTCTCACCCTAACTGATGTAAAGTATGTGTTGGGTCTGAATAAGAATCTATGTCCATTGCTATGCTGGAAGATAAAGGCTATGATGTAGTCTTTAGTAAAGGAAGGGTATTCCTGAGGCATATCAGCACTGGACAGACCAAGAGAATTGGGATTTGAGAAAAGAATCTCTACAAGCTAGAGGTAGATGATTGTGCTACATTGAGTTCCAAAGAAGATTTGGTGTAGAGCCAAGATGTTGATGATCTATGGCATAGAAGATTGGGCCACCTACACCATGGGGCCTCGAAGATCATGCAAAAGATTTCTATTGGACCACCTAAGAGAAAAAAGGAGCAAGTGGATACATCCAAAGGTTGTACCTTGGGTAAGTATGCAAAATCTTTCTTTCAGGATTGAGACAGTAGAGCTGGAGCAATTCTGGAGTGAGTTCACACATATGTTTGTAGACCATTCTCTACAGCCTCCACTACTAATCAAAGGTACTATGTTATTTTTATTAATGATTTTTCTCGTAAATGTTGGATCTACTTTATGTAGAAGAAGGATCAGACCTTCTCGAGATTTTGTGAGTTCAAAGCCTTGGCAGAGAAAGAATATGGAAAGAAAATAAGATCCTTACGAAGCGACAATGGTGGAGAGTATGTCTCCAAACAGTTTAAGGACTTATTTGCTGCAGAAGGAATTAAATTGGAGTTGACAGCAACCCATGACCCATAGCAGAATGGGGTAGCCGAAAGGAAGAATAGATCAATTGTGGGAGCAACTTGAGCGATGTTGCATGAACAAAGCCTACCACTTCATTTGTGGGTTGAGGCATACAATACCCAAGTATACCTGCAGAACAGAAGCTTGCACCATATACTGGGGATGAAGACACCAATGGAGGCCTTTTCCTAGAAGTGGCTAGATGTGAGTCACTTCAGGATTTTTGGATCATCAGTTTATTTCCATGTGACCAAATATGCCGAGAAGAAGCTAGATCCAACAGCTGGGTTGGGGATACTTGTGGGGTACACTGATACACCCCACAACTATCGGGTTTTCCTGCCTACCAGTTAGAGAATAGTGGTACACAGAGATCTGAAATTTGATGAGAAGAAATGCATGTGAGTATCAGTTGAGATGGAGCTCAAGTTGCATGCAGAGGAGGAACTTTTATATCCTAAGGAGGAGGAGCCTCAGACTGATGCAGAGCAGCCGCATGCATAGGATCCAGGAGTAGAGACATACACTCATACAGAGTCTTCCAGAGACGGGAAAAAACACTCAAGGGAAGCTGACAGATTGATGCTAGATGTGAGAGAGAATGTGCAACAACCATATTCTCAGCACAGACAGAGGAGGTCACCCCTGCGGTACACTGGTTACATGGCCCTGGTTGGGCAGTGTGTAAAGACCGAGCATTCTTCATTAGAAGAAGCAGTGCAAAAGCCAGTCTGGGTTGATGCTATGGTGGATGAGTATGACTCCATCATTTGAAAATGTGGTTGGGATGTTGTCCCAAGGCCGGAGGAAAAGTTAGTGGTGAGTTCCCGATGGCTTTACAAAGTAAATCAAGCAGTTGATGGTAGTGTTGATAAACATAAGGCAAGGTTTGTTACCTGTGGTTTCTCACAAGTTGAGGGGATTAACTACGATGAGTCTTTTCCTCTTGTAGGAAGGTACTCATATATGAGATTGATTTTGGCACTATCAGCTCAGATGGGTTGGAAGATCCATCAAATGGATATGAAGACGTTGTTCCTCAATGGGAAGATTGAGGAAGAGGTGTACATTGAGCAACCGGAAGGTTTTGAGACCTTCGATTGTGATTCTCATGTGTGACGAATCAAGAGGGCTTTGTATGGGCTGAAGAAAGCACCTCATGCTTGGTACACCAAGATCGGTAGCTATTTCACCGGGTTGGGCTTCACCAAGAGTGAAGCAGATGCGAACCTTTACCACATCATGGTAGAAGGCAAGCCCTTGATCATTGTTCTTTATGTTGATGATCTGATATTGATAGGTGATGATCAGTTGATCAAGTCTTGCAAGGAGGACCTTTCAAGAGAGTTCGAGATGAAAGACATGGGTCTTATGCACTAATTTCTAGGCATGGAAGTGTGGTAGAAGGATGGGGAAGTGTTTGTGTCTCAAGCCACGTATGCCAATGAGATACTTAGGAAGTTCCACATGGAGAAGTGCAATCCCATGCAAACTCCTCTAGCTAGTAACTGGGGGAAGGAGGATGCTACTTCAGGTGAGGTAGTAGCTGCTACTATTTTTCGATAGCTTGTGGGTTCATTAATATATCTAGTGAACACACGACTAGATTTGTGCTTTGCGGTGAACCAGCTAAGTAAAGCTATGGTTCAGCCTGCCAAGCTCTTTTGGAAGGCAGCGAAGTGTGTGCAAAGATACCTTCGAGGCACATCTCAGTATGGATTGTGGTACAAATGGACAAAGGCAATGAAGCTTCAGGGCTTCACAGAAGTTGATTGGGTAGGGATTCCATCATATGGAAGAGCAATTCTGGAGGAATCTTCAACATTGGTTCATTTGTAGTTTCTTGGTACAACAAGAAACAGAGGTCAGTTGCACTTATCTTAGAAGAGGTTGAATACATGGCTGCTCGTTAGGCAACATGCGAGGCCATTTGGATGTGGAAGATTCTAGTGGGATTGTTTGGTCAGAGGATGGATCCAACAGTGATCTATTGCAATAATCAGAGTTGTATCAAAATCTTTGAGAATCCATTATTTCATGACAGGTCCAAGCACATTGATATCTTGTACCATCATCTTCGAGACTGTGTTGCCAAGAGGATCATGTTGTTGCTATATGTTTCAAACGAGGAGAAAGAGCGGATATTTTGACTAAGGCATTATCAAAATGCAAGTTTGAGTTCCATAGAGACAAGATTGGGGTGTCCGATAATCCCTTTCTTGTTGAGAGGGAGTGTTGAAAATAGCAACAAGAAATGCTAGATATAGAAGTTCTAAAAACAACATTTCGAGATACATTCCAATTTTAGTTAGCATCTGAACTAAAATTGAGAATTAAAATTCGAATTTGATCTTAGCAATTGTTTGAAAAATAATTAATTAATTCATCTTCAGTTAATTAGCTGGAGAAAATCAAACATGAAGTCGATGTGAAGACATGCAACAATTTCCCCTTTGATTGAGGAAGTTATCCCTTGATTAAGGAGATCATGATGAGTTGTACTTTGAGTTGTAATTAGTTAGCTCAGTTAACTGAGTTAAGTTCAATTAGATTAGTTCCAATAGTTTGTGGAATTGATTGTGAGTTTAGTTAGTTAATTCATGCATGCATGTAACTTCTGCACTTTAGATAACATAATATTCTCTCATAAATAACTCATGCATGTCAGCTCAGTCAGAGACCAAGTTGAGATCAGATGATGGGATAGTGTACTATCAGTTGCAGGAATATTCCATTGAGGATATCTCTTGCATGCAAAAGGAATTCATTCCTTGAGGATTGTGCATTTATTTCTAAGTTTTGATGAGTGTGTGAGGTGGGATTTCACACAGGTGGCAACATTGGACCCCAAGAGAAACTGTGTAAGGAAATAAGAGGCTTGGAGGGCTGAGGGAAGGTATATGTTGTGTCTATTTAGTCTGTGAGTTGTGTTGAGGGATTGTACTGAGAGTTGGATAGCTTGCAAGATAAAGCTTTGTGTAATCTGAAGATATTTCATCTTCTATGATAATACAGATGATCCAAAATGGATCCTAAAACCCTCTCTATCTTCATATACTTAAACACTATCGCAAAGGATAAACCTTCAAGAATGGTGGAAAACCCTATCGGATGAGAAAAACATGAAGAAAAGGAAAAAACAGAGTCTATCGGAGGCTTAAGAAACATCGCACAGGAGCCGTCGGATATGGCCAATCAACGGTCCAGATCTAATCGGAATATCACAATCGGAGGTGACTAGCGGAGCACATCAAAGGCATCCTTATGGAAATCACGATAATGATCAGCATGATTTAATGAGGACCGTTGATCAAGTGCGCAGATCAATGACCGAGATTACATCACAATATCACATCGCTAAAACACAAGGGAAGACATATCGGGGGCCAGAAGACCATGCGACATTGTCACGCGGAATGAGCCGATCTTGCAGACAAGATACACCTTCCTAGAATCTAAAGAAGACCTAATGACAAGCAAACCAACTAGACATTATCTTTCTCTAAATGTGCTTTTATAAATAATGGCAAACAAGTGTGTTTAAGGCCTACCTTATGTCCAACGCAAATTTGGGGATGCCTTCGCTCCTTTGATCCAAATGAGTTCCTTTGTCGTGAACCTGCAAACAAAAACAAGGCAAACGATTAAATAGCACTTGAGAAACCAATATCATAAAACACATTTAACATGAAAGTCAAGGAGGCCATGAAACAAATAACATGAGATACGTGTTGAGGAAAATGACCCTGATTGTATTAATTCAAAAGAAGAAGAACTTTACAACCTTTTCCTTGACGCTGTACAAGCTCCTCCCAGGGTCCAACAACAAGTCTCCTCTACTTTGACAAGCTTCACTCACTCCCCAATGAAGCCAAAAAGGTATGTGATCTCTCCTCTTAAGCTCAACTAGGAAGTCTTGATTTCACCAGCATTTACCCTCAAAAATGTTCAGCTTCTAACCTCCCTAGCAACTAACCCAATGCCTCAATTATAGTGCAATGGAGGGAAGTTACTAGGTCCTCCTTCAAAGGGATAGAATCCTCCTTCAAAGGGATAGCTCCTCCTAACAAGGGATTAGCTCCTTCTCTTTTGGGATGCATGAACCACTTTGGAGCGAACAATCCACGTCAAAATTCCTTCTAGAATCATCTAGAATTAACCCAAAGTGAGTTTTTTAAGATAAAAATTGTGCCTTTTGACTTTCACAGGGGTACACACCCTCCCCTTTACATACAGAGCATATAAGTACGCATGTACTCTGAACAAAGGGTGCGGGCCAGGAGGCAAAAGTGAGAGAAAGTGCGGAACCAGAGTTACATTGCTTTTTTATGTCTTTCTCTCATTTCCAAAGCTTGTTTTGAAGAGCTGGGGTCTGAGACTTGCTTAGGAGGCTAGTATAGGTAGTGATAGACCCATACTAACTACAAATAATCAAGGTGACGATATTTTTGTGTAACAGATTTCCCCTTGAAGTGCGAAGTCTATAGTAGATGAGGATTTCATTTATCATTTAGGAAGAGTGAAGTACTTTATCATTTCGAGGATCATCTCGCGGAGAGCCCGGTTGGAACCTGTAAAAAAATTCAATGCAGAATATATATATGAGATGATATCATCGCTGAGGTAGGCATTCCCATACTCAGATAAAAAATGACTAAGAGACTGAAAACTGACTAGAAAACTAACTACTGCTCTGATATAGGAATGATCTTGTAAAACATCATAAGTATAGACACATGTGGACACAGTATGGATGCAGCCATCTGTCTATGAATAGTCCATAGTATAATGAATATAAAATTCCTCGCAGCCTAGATGGTGGAAACTAGATTGAGGGTCTTCATTTCTACTTCTCGAAACAGTTCGATTCTATCCATGCGAATGAATGTGTCGAAGTCAAACATGGTAGAAACCACTTGATTACCAGTTAATGATGTAAAATATTAACAAGCGTGAGACAAACCACCAATAATGACAATGGCTCTCAAAGTACTGAGTACAATCCATGAGATGTGATAAGATGTGTTGATGTCGAACATGTCATGGAATCCTTTGATCGAAAGTCAATGATGTAAACTGTCGTCAAAGGCGAGAAACCTGCCATTGAGGCATGCAGATATGAAGGCATTGATGATTTCTATATCATCTTTCTAGATAATGAGTTGAAGTCGATAGAAAGTGATCTGTCGTAGACAAGCCCACAAGTGCAAGGACTGACTCAGGGATGGTCAAGATGGATGACAGACATTTTGCAGATGAATGGCTTATTTGTACTGACCTCTTGAACACATAATGACACGACAGATGGTTCGGTGACAATTGAGCCAAAGTTAATACCCAGAAACCGGCTGAAGACTTTCAATGTGGTTTGATCAACTATTAGGCAAAGGATTTCCCAACACAGGTGAATGAAAGTGTCATGTTCAAGAGTGGTTATAAAGTGTGACAAACAGACTTACTTTTCTCTCTTTTCCCCCACCATTTCTGGCAAGTACCTCTTTATTTTCTACAAGCTTGAGGAGGATAACATATGCTTTATTATAAGCTCACCCTTCGGGCGAGTCCAACTTAGTTTAAATTCGAACCGTAAGAAGGAGTGGTCCATTCCTGTTTGTAATTGAACAGGTCCTTTACTGTCGAAATTTAACAAGTCCAGTATAGGAGAAACTCAACGTTTTTCATTTTTAGAGAGTCTGAAAAAAATTAAGAAGACTCCAGGGTTGACTTTTTTGTAGATTTGTGTCTCCCAAGCCCGAAAAAGTATAAAATAATACTTGAGAGAACCGCTTGATTTTTTACGACCAAGGAGTACTTTTTGTCATTCGTGTCTTTGATCTGAAAAAGTAAAAAAGTGATCAAGGACACGTCGTTTTATAACCAATATCGAATTTGAAACAACAAAAATCCGGAAATCTTTTTATGTTTTTGCGGTCGGAAAAGAGCTGTAAATGGACCGTCTTTTAATTCTGTTTTAATGAGCTTAAAAGAAAAAATCGGCAATCTTTCATGTTTTAGGAGTCAAAAAAGAGCTTAAAGGTGACTCTAGCTGAAAATGATAGATTTCGCCTGAATAATCTGTTATCTTGCACAAAAACACAAACATTTTTCGAACCTGTTTGAAAGGGATAAAAATGTCGCAAGAATACCTTTTCAAAGTGAAACATAAACAAATTTGCAATTTATTTACTCAAAAAAATTATTAAAAGGGCCTTTTATCATTCATTTTTACCATTTGTGATTTGGGTGAGAAAATAGTGCTTTTGCTCTGAAAACTTCCCGTGAAGATTGCGGAAAATCCAACTGTCGGAATTGAACGCCATCTTCTCCAGGTAATCCACATCATCCTCCTCTTCATTTTTAACCGTTTCATTTTTCATTTTCGTCCTTCATTTCATTTTTTGGGAGGCTTTTTAGGCATAAAGCCCGCGCTCGGGGTACGCAGGTTCACCACTGCGGACCTGCGGACCCCGACTTTTTCTCCATTGCGAAAAAGCTCGGGGTCCGCACCTTCCATGTAGACAAAGTGCGGCCCCACGCACTGTGTCTAACACGTAGGGTGCGTTCCCCGCTGCGAGGGTTTTTAACCCAAAATTCCTCAAAAATGGACCTATGAAAAGTTTTTCTATCTTTCTAATTTATCTTTATGCCTGATGCAGGTAGTACATCATGCTAGATTGGCGCGAACGAGAGCACGAGGACGTGGATGCTGCCGCATGGAATCATCAGCCTTCACTTGATGCTTTGAGGGCATGCGGCTTGTACAAATATTGGGCCATTCCTGGCATGGGGGCTCAGGTGGATTTCTTACAGTGGATGGTTGATAGATGGAGCATTCAGGACCAATGTTTCTTTATTGGCGGCCACAAGCTCGAAATCGAGCCGGCGGATATATATTTCTTGATTGGTTTGCCTAAGAGAGGCGTTGACTTGACTTTGTTTGGGACTAGGGTAGGTGGCCAGTCTGTCGATAGTCTCCGGTTAGAGTACTGCAACCGCCAGAATAGAGACAAAGGGATAGATATAAAGACCATATCCCGTCCTGAGCTTATGGTGATTGCATTCACTGTTACTAGACTTTGTGGATCTACCACATTACATGTTGCCACCGGATCCCAGATGCGTATGACAGTTGATTGCTTCCAGGGCACCATCTTCAACTGGTGTGATGCTGTGTTGGCCAATGTGAAGGGCCAATTGACCAGGGCCAAGAATGGACGACTTAAGACTTTTGGTTATGGGGCTTTAGTCATGAGTTTTGGCCTGGAGAAGATTCCTATGCTTATCCCGCAGCACCTTACAGTCGGAGTTGGGCTTCCTCGAGAGCCCAAACTCATGCGATGGGTCACAGTCATGGCCCGTCATCCTGATGAGGGGACCGAGGTCGTTCGGTTCAAACCTGAGTATTTCCAATGGTTGGAGAACCAGGTTTTTTCTATTCAGGACTTCCCTTATGCTGGGGTTGATTTTTGTGGAGACCCAGACGTGGCTCTTCCTCTAGGAGAGCAGTGGGACGACTCAAGTAAAATCATTTTTCACATTTTTCTAATTTTAATTTTTTTTTTAATTTTTTATATTGTCTTAAAACTGATAGTAATAATTTCAAAATGCAGATGTGGGCCCACAGCGACCAGCCGCTCTCTGGCCTTACGCGAGAAAACGACCAGTTGTACCGGCTCCAGCCCCACAGGACGAATCAACAGAGACTTTGGCTGAGTTGGAGAGCCATCTAGAGCGCCTGATAGGGGACATTCCCGAGACCAGCAGAAATGACATCCCTCGTCGACTTCAGCGTTATGTGATTGGAGTCCCCGAACCTTTTAGGAGGTTCCTTTGTAAGGTGGCTCGTGCAGTGGTTTTGTATCGAGATCATCACCAGTGATGGGATGATCACTTATTGTAGTCACACATGACATTTTTCTTTTTGTACCAACCAATTTTTCTGATCATAAGGTGTTTTTCAACCTATGATCGAGGACAATGTACTTTTTAACACACTCCTATATATATGATATCATTATTACTAGCTTGTCTTGTTAAACATGTTATGGAATGTTTTTAAATTTACTTGTATGATTATTGCACATGTCTACTTAACATTTGAGAAGCAATTGCATCTGCTAATGTATTTAAAGATCTTGGAATATGCTGGTATTCAATATAGTCAAATTCACGTTCCAAGAGACGCACTCTCAAAAATAATCTTAATAAAACTGGATTTCTAATGGCGTATACTCTATTAAGTTGTAATACAACGAGTTAAGAATCTAACCTCACTATCAAACTCTGAATCCCAAATGAAATAGATTCAAATGATAACTCAATCACTGCACTATACTCTACAATGTTGTTTGTTGTTTGACCGAGGCTCACCCCATGCATAGATACTAACTCGTCAGAGGGCGAATAGATAACCCGAGCTGCTGAAGAAATATTCCGTGTACTACGACAAGCGCCATCAGCGAAACCAATGTATGTTTGGAGAGGCGTCGACATCTGCGACATCAAACGTAAAACCAAGATAAGCAGGAATAACGACGAAAAACTCACTCTCTAAGATAAACACACTTCTAAATCTAAAACACACCAGCTAGAAGGAAAAACTATCCTAACTAAAAAAAATCTTCACACTCGCTTTAAGCATAATACCTCTTCAGGTAAAGACCATTTCTGGGTTTACCTAAAGAGACCCCGTCAAAGTCTACCAATTCATAGGCCCCTTTCACTAGCTTTCGGTTGACAACATAGGGACCACGCCACATAGGCATGAATTTTCCAGTGCTTAATTTGTCATTTGCTTGATGGTACAATAAGACTAAATCTCCTTCCGAAAAATTTTGAGGGGTCACATTTCGATCATACTGAGCTTTAATACGTTTTTCATGAGATTCGATCGCTAATGCAGCATCGCGGCGATTCTCATCTAGCTGAGCCAAGTATAACAAACGTCTTTCCTC
>APFE031474781.1:0-34940 GCA_000404065.3 Pinus taeda
ACCCTTAGATGCAACAACCTTTTTTCCCTTTCGAGTTGAATGGATAGGAAAAATGGTAGAAGCCACACTTTGCAGCCCTCTCTGTTGACTTTTCTCTCCTAGCTCTTCTTTCCATTTGTCAATACAGAAGAATCAACTACATTTTGTTCATATTTTCCTCTTCTCAGAGAATTACAAACAATTCAGCTCTATTTGAGAAGTTAATATCTTCTAATCATTCCATTTCAATGATTCTATCCCTTCCAAACATTAATAAGTTGGCCTTGAAAGGAAAGTCCTTTAGGTACTGATTTTCTAAACGTGTTTTACCTTTTCATAAATCAACCACCACTCTAATAGCCTTTACAACTAGTGGCACTAGGTGATATATCTCGACTTTTTTGTCAAATATTATACATCTTTTTTTATGTTGTAAAGTATGGGAGTGTTGAAAATAAATCCTTCTGCAAATGGAAAACTATCTTATTACTATAGCTTTACTTAAAAGCAACTTGAAAACTAATATCCTCCTACAAAGATAACTCTAAAATACCTTGGTTACTCAGTCAGTTGAAGTTAGAAGAGACTAGAAATGACTGAACATATCATTTGAGTAATTCGAGATATGGAGAAGTCAAACTGGAAATGTGCTCTAGGAAGTGAAGGAAAAACCTTTCTAGAGGCACTCTAGTTGATATGGAGATGGAATATGGTATCTCAAACTTTCCCAAATATGTTGATCAATCCAATAATTTAGACAAGCAAAACCTCTTGTTAAAAGTTCGTAAAATGGTCATGTTCTAGTTATATTATCAAGGAGAATGTGTCACTAATTTAGTGCTTCCTTCTTATCCTACATCCATTCTTCCTATACTCCATTTCCTTCTCATTTTTCATAATCATAGATGGAAACATGCAACTTTTCTAGCCCGCTAGAATACAAACCTTACCTTTCAAACGATTTACTTCGTGTCTTAGAGTCCAATAGTAAATGATCTATTGTAATTTATTAAATTCACTTAGAAACATATCGACTAATCCAAGTGGGGTGGATCCATGCTTGTCAAATTGTTTATTTACAATTATTTTGGAGGGGATCCTTAATTGTGAA
Organism: Pinus taeda; assembly: GCA_000404065.3. Taxonomy (NCBI): domain Eukaryota; kingdom Viridiplantae; phylum Streptophyta; class Pinopsida; order Pinales; family Pinaceae; genus Pinus; species Pinus taeda. The sequence goes on from APFE031474781.1 coordinate 1,091, forward strand.
ATTATTTACATGGATTGTCGACTTGTACTTTGGGTTTTGTCATGTTAATTTTGTTATGCTCACTTGCTTGGTTGTTGTTTTATCTGATGATAGATAGAAAGAGTCATATTTATAAAATTATAAATTATTGATTATTTTTCATATGGGACTAGAGTGTTGTGCACAACACCTTACCAAGTGGGGAAGAGATAATATTTCAAGAAGCATCAATGTTGATATTGAAAGTGTATTATTTTATAGATATTTCCAACATTTTTTATAATCTAGCATGGAGAAAAACTTAATTGAAAAAACTTGATATATCCTCCAACCCTGATAATGACCTATGTCATTAAAGGTCATGGGTGGGTGCATTTTATTCCCCCTATACCTCTTTAGTTTCTCTTTTTTTCTCCATTACATTATCTCTAAAGTTTCATTATGATATTATAATTAGTGCTATAGATCCTATTCTTCAAACTTATTTTTCCCAAAGAAAACCTCATGGGGAAGCACCAGGGTGTTTCCCCACATTTTGTGGATGGTACCTAGTGGAAAATTGTCAACCTCTAATTATGGTGTCTGATCTAGTAAGCGAATTGAGTGAAGCACACATTAGAGGTATCCACCACAGGGGAATTACCTCAAGACCTCATACATGAAGGTCAATACTCAAAGTGCTCAACCACTTGAGATAATCTACTGGGATAACTATTCTTCAATCTAATTAGATTGATCCCATCTATATTTTTTCCTCAATTTCAACCTATTTCTGGATCAGACTCACCAATATTGCCACTTTTGTTTTTTGTTTTTCCCAAGGAAACCTTGTAGAAAGTCATGAGTACTTTGTTGTGATCTATGGATAATAATGGGGTAAGCCATTGGCACTAATTATGGTTCTTAACCCTTTGGGAATTTAGAGTTGAACCCATAACATCTCAACTCTAAAAGGACCTATGTCTGGCTGCAAGACCACTTGAACCTACCATTGGGGCTATGTCAATATCACCACTTATTTCCTAGTAGTGTAGTTTTCATACTTGTCAGTCCTTTTCAATTTGAGTTGTCCTTCCCTACTCATATTTAAAATTCCATTTCAAGTCCATAAAATGTGGTTCTCCTTGGCTACAGTTATTCCAATTAATATATGGGATTTTTCCTACTTTTTGTTTATTAATACATTACATTTAATATGATGATTAAGGATGTGGCATGATTCTTAGCTAGAAAAGAAAAATTGTGAAATGTTAATTTCTTCTTCACCAATATGATTTTATAAATGTTGTATTCTTGGGTGTGGAGTATAATTATCTTTTGTATTCAAAGGATTCAACCATATGTATACCCCGAGAAGATTGTACACCGATCCATGCGAGGGGTCCTCCCTAGTTTGGGGTCCAGGGGGACTATCCCCCCGGCTAGGGGGTCCAATGGACAGCGGTCCCCCGGTGGGGGTTCAAGAGCAGTGCCTACAAAGCTAAAAATAGATGTAAAATTTCCTTGTAAAAGTAGAGTAATTTCTAGTCAATATGGGTCATTCATTTGGTAGATGATCTGACATAGAAGTTATGTTTAATTTAGGGTTTCTTGCCCTAGAATGCAACCCTTCACTATATATGAGAGTATTGTATTGCGTCTATGTAGATCTGTATTTTGAGTGAGGAAGAGAGAGGAGATTGAGAGCGAAGAGGGAGTTATAGCGGATCTGTTGTAGGTTGTATCTCTTCATTTTGTTGGATAATATAAAAGGAAGGACTAGCTGTTTCTCCGTGGCCATAGCCCAAACTGTGTGAACCACGTATACCTGTGTCTCTCTTATTTTATGTGTTTTCTGTGTTTATATTTATGCAATATTTTATGTGTTCCATTGCTCTGTAATATATAATTTTCGAACATGTATAATGTGCAAATGGACATGCATATTCCTTCAGAGGTGGATCTTCTAAGTTGGATGATTGTGAAAAGTTGTGCAATAGAATTGCAAACACTTCTAAACAGGAAGAGGGTACTTTTTCAGTCTGTATTTCTCTAATTCTTGATACAGAAGCTCCATTGAATGCTCAATATTTGGATAGTAATCCTTTTGCACCAATAAATTCAAAGATTAGTGACACTTTTCAGATATAATATCCATCTAAGTGGAAGTAGGAATTTAAAAATGAAATATTACAGAAATTTGTGAGAGCTGAGCGTTTGTTTGATAGAGTGGAGAAGGAACTTGGATGTTTGAATTCTAAAATCCAAACAAAGAATTTTCATTCTGGTTGTGATGAAGTTTATGTATATTTATCTCAAGAAGAATTTAGATAACTAGATCAAAAAGTAATTCTAAAGGATTTAATTGGAAGTATTGAAGTGTCTTCTTTATGGTACATAAATAGGATAGAATTTTGGTTCATTCATTGGCATCAATGTTAGCTGAAGTGGGGGTTAGAAATCAATGCTTCATAGAAATTCCATTTCATTTCTAGAGAAAAGGAATATAAGACATAAAACCTATCATGTGGACTATTGGATGAAAAATTAATAAAATAGGGGATTATGGTGTTAACAACATGGCTGCTAATTTGAAGATAATGTCGTAGAAAGAGAATCATTAATAGCAAAAGGTTCAAGTTCACATTATTCTACCAAAAATAACTCTAGGGAAACTTTTCAATTGAGTCCTAAAGTGGGAAGTTCAATTCTGTTTAATTCATTGCCTCAGCCTACAAATTCTACTAGTGGCACTTGGTTATTCACTTTTGAAGTTTCACATATGTCAATACAGAAACAAAATGTTGTGGTGCATGAAAGAAACAAAAAGAAAATGGAAGAAAATATTTCCAATTGGAAGCATTTTTTAAACTTCAAGGAGCAAATGCTTTCTCTTAAGTTTATAATTCTTACAGAATGGTGGGAAGAAGAACAACTTATATACTACGAAAGTTCATGGAAATCATGATCAAATTGATGGCTTATTTTTATAGTGTGCATCTTCCATCTTATCAATTCCAATCTTCCTTACTTGGCATGTTTTCAATTGAAATACATGAGAACCAATATATCTACTAATTTAATTTTTATGTTAGAAAGGTTTGACACCAAACATTTATTTTTTAATAGAGCAATTTTGTGTTTGTTAGTGTATTCATAACATATTATTTTCCACTATTTGGAAAACCAAAATAGTGTAATGGGAAATATCATTTAAAGTGGAATGGGAAAACAATCAAAGTTTAATTTTCTTTCTTTGCATCAATGAAATCCCAAGAGTTCATAGTAGTGCAAAATATTTCACATTGGAAAGAGGAGAATTTCATGGCAGGAAAACGGTATTTGGGTATCATTACACTGTAATATTCACACATTTTATCGAATAGCCCATTGCATAAAATCCTTAGCATTTATAACAAGCCCACAAATGGAATGCATGAATATTTGGAGGGAAGGATGTCACACAAAATAAAATATCCCCATCTCTATAAAGTTACAACAAGCATAAAAAATTCTAATTATTGTAGTGAAGTGAAATTTCTTTCAAAATAAAGGTTTTATTTAGCATTTTATTTCAAAAGGTGGTGCTTTACTACAAGTTTTATCACACCTTGTCTTATAACCTCACAGGAAAGTAGTAGATTCAATTGACATTTCTAAACAATATTTTTATAGCTCTTTCAATTGGGCCAAGATGCATAAGATTTGCTACATAGGTTTATAAGCATGACAAAGCCAAAATATAAGGAAATAAAATAAAGAATTTAGATGGCATATTAGGCTTACCAAATGAATATTGTGCATCAAAAGAGTTTATATAAAAGAAAATTTCCATGTGTTAGAAACACAAAATCTTGAAAGAAATGTTGCATCACACTTTGCAAATTGCAGCCTCATCAGTAGTTCCAGTCTTCAGAATTTCCAATAATTATTAAGACTTGCAAAATAGTTTTCTCCCCTTGGAGTCCTCACTTCCATGAAATATCCTCTGAATGTAATCAAAAACCTACATGAGGGCTTCCCTATCCCAATTAGTGCCACAATGCTGAAACACATCCTTCACCCATCCTTCATCCTCCACACATTGTATCCACAAGCTTGCTACATAAAATCCTTAGCATTTATAACAAACCTACAAATGGCATGCATGAATATTTGGAGGGAAGGATGCCACACAAAATAAAATATCTCCATCCCTGTAAAACTACGACATGCTTCAAAAAATCTAAATATCATAGTGAAGTGCAATATATTTCAAAATAAAGGTTCTATTTATCATTTTAGTTCAAAAGGTGGTGTTTTACTACAAGGTTCAACCCACCTTGTCTTATAACCACACATGCAAGTAGCAGATTCAATTTACATTTCCAAACAATATCTTTATAACTCTTTCGGTTCGACCAAAGATGCCTAAGACTTTCTACATGGGTTTATAAGCGTGACAAAGAAAAAATGCAAGGAAAGAAAATAAATAATTTAGATGGAATAATAGGATTACCAACTGAATATTGTGAATCAAAATAATTGATATATATAAAAAAAAAAAAATCATGTGTTGGAGAAATGAAACCTTGAAAGAAATGTTGCATCACACTTTGCAAATTGCAGCCTCATTAGTAGCTCGGTCTTCAGAAATTCCAGTAATTCTTAAAACATCCAAAATAGTGTTTATCCCCTAGAGTCCTCACTTCCATCAAATATCTTCCGAACACAATCAAATTCATTTATGATGGTTTCCCTATCCCAATCAAGGGCACAGTGCTGAAACACATCCTTCACCCATCCTAATAGTTATGATGTCCTCTTAGAGGCCCTACACCTAAAAATCATTTTAGATGACCCTGTACCACACTCCCATATCCATAACAGTCAAGAAGTCAACATATAACATCCTAATATGCATATTAAAAGGAATAAACACTTATTTTAAATCACTAAATATATCATAGCAACGAGGCATATTGATAGTATTATAAATTATTAACACGTTGGAAGTACTAGAATTTGTTTAAATCTTCATCTAGCTAAAATATGATAAACTTAAAATTCTAAATTTTTTTGAAAAACTTTATAAAAAATATATATATAATCTTTCAACATAATTTCAATTTTCAATGTTTTTCAACTACTTCTAATACTAAAAATTCAAAAAATAAGATTGATACTAAATACCATCGAATTTAAGAAACTCGTCATGCATAATTTTTAGTGTGAATTGGACATGTTTCATATCCACCAGGTCAGTGATTACAAGACACTAATCTTAACTCTCTTCTCCAAAACTAACTTAACAAAAACAAGAAATAAAACCAAGTAGAAAACCTACAGGATTTACAAACTCTTATATCCTCCCCAAGAAATTGTTAAAAGATTGGTGCCTATGCTTATTTGTCCAATACGGATTACACAATCTATGTGTGTCTAGTGGGAACAAGTATCACATCCCACCCATCGACAAGTATTCAGTTCAAAGTCATATTTTCTACAAATAACACACATACAATGGCTACAGATTCTGCTGTTAGTACAACAAATTTCACAGCTACAACCTTCCGTAGGAGGTTGACTCTGACATGTTATATTTCTACATCATTTGTGTGAAAAGATCTCAATGAGGACCATTTCGTGACATTGATATATGGATGCAAAAAGGGCTTGAATCCCTATTTTTATAGCAACAAATACTTCTAGTTAAACTATGTTCCCTGGACATTGACATAGGTGTAAGATCACTCCTGCCTTATACAAGATTTTACAAAAGGGAAAACTATTCCTTTTGTTGAAGAACTCTTGTGCCTTCAAGGATCACCCAAAGCTCCACTTCTAGATCATCTAGAAATTCCTCTGGTTTTTCATGCATTGTATCTACAATTACATCAATCCTTCCCCCTACCCTCCACCTGCAACATATCAAAGTAAGATCTGATTTGAATTGGCTACTCTATGTCCCATTGTCTTCATTGGACATTAACTTTCTTCCATTGTTTATTTTCACCTCTCCATTTCCTTCTTTCTACCTCCTCCCATCTTCCTTTATGTGACTCACATATATTGATTCTATAACAATAGGAATAAGGGAAGAACCTAAAGTTTTATATTTGGCATTTCCTATTTGTATTTTAGTTGCAAAGGTGCCATATTTTAGTTTCTTGGATCTCAAATAGTAAGACAGATTTTTGTCGGTCATGGGGTGTTCTATGAGTAGTGGAGGAGGGCAGAGTTATCTTGGGTATTTTTTTTGGTTTGGATTGGCCAACACCCACAAATATTGTTGAGAAAAGAGAGCCCACCACACAAGTGGTGTTGGCTCCCAATGTGGCATAGTCTCCTCCTCCTCCTACTGCACAACCTGAAGGATAGGCGATCAGAAACACAAACAATTATCATCGTGTTTATGGGCATAAAAACAGAAATTTCATTACTGACTTGCCCTTGAAAAAGGTGTATTATGCACCACGAGGTGGATATTCACTTGGGTACTTGTTTGGAGTTTAGAAATGGATACCCAAGTGGAGAAACGAAAGGACCCACATGCAGATTTGGATCTTGCAGAGAACTCCATCTTTTTCCTTTTTGTATGTGTTGTTTTTGTTAATGAGTATGTATTTTCTATCGCCATGATAGCTTATAATATTCTTAATGTATGAATTGAAGGAATCTTAGATCAACTTATATTTTGAAAATTTTACATAATAAGGATTTGGGATCTTTGTAGAGCTCATTGTTTGTTTCAATATCATGCCATATTCAATTTTTAGTAGAAATTCTTAGTGTTGTTATCAACTATATTGTGAGTGTAATTTCTTGTGATGAGAATTCTATTATAACACCTCCATGAATATCTACTCAATACACTATGTTTCCCATGAGATTTCACTCGCTCAGGGAGACCCACACACATTGTGAGGATGAGAAATAGGCCCTCGTAGATTTGTTGATTCACAAGCTTCAGATGATGCAAGAGAGAGAGGTACGTAGGCTAGGATTCCTAGATTTTTGTCGAGGTGAAGGGGTTTGTTGTTTTTGTTGTTGAAAGGAGGCTCTAGAGGAGGTTCCATGAAATCAACGATCCCACCCAATAGAAAACTAGAAGAAAATGAAAGAAATGAAGAAAAACCCTACTTCATAGGAGTTTCCATGAAATCAATGACCCCACCCAATAGAAAACCTAAAGAAAATGAATGAAATGAAGAAAAACCCTACCTCAGAGGACGTCCCATGAAATCAACAACCCCGCCCAATAGAAAACCTGAAGAAAATTAAACAAATGAAGAAAAAACCTACCTCATAATCATACATTATGCACATGCAGAAGCAGAAGGTAATGGTTGATTTCAAATGAAGGCACTAGAATTCAACACTATAACTTTCGTGCCATCACGAAAAAAATAACAATATTATTTGACCAGCTCACCCTCCCCACAGTTACATTAATTCAATATAGAAGCCAAGATTTCTAAGAGTTTGAAAGGTGTGTTTTGAGGAGACAATTAGAACAAAATTATTCTACAATGGTTGTTGCATGGGATCACGGGTAAATATACTCTATAAGTTAATTATTGCAATGTTTACTTATATAAAGTGTTTATGATATATGATTAATGATTTGTTTTTTGGAGATTGGAAGAGAAAGATAAGAAAGGAGAGGCACTAGGGTTTGTTGTAAATAAATTAAAAGGAAGGGAAGATGTCTCTAAATAGTAGGGTTTTTCAAATTTTCTCTTCAATAAGACTAAATTTTAGTTGGAGCTAGGGATTTGGCCTCAAAAACATTGAATTGGTACTCTATAAATCAGCCTAACATATCCAAGGTAGTCGATTAGATAGATTCGTCTTTGAAAAAGGTTGCAAATGCTAAGGTGAAAATCTCCCCACTTTAATGTGGGCTTTAAGGATTCCATTTGAGAATTCTAAAAACAAGGTTAAGATCTAGAAAGGCAATCCTTATTTTTACCAAAACTCAATATCAATGCTTAATTGATGGTGTGATTCTTTCTATTCATGTTTGGCCTTGAAATTTGAGATATATCTTTGGGTCTAGTTATCAATTTGTCATTTAATTTATGCGTTGAGAATTTCTTAAGTGCTATAGGGGATAAGATGATTATTTTCCAATACCCTCCCTTGAAACCCTATAAAGAGATGGTAATTCCCATTTTTTTGTTGTAATATGTCAACCACAAGCTCTTCCTATGACGATGTGCCTAAAGGGAGGGTATGTAAAGGAAATGAAAAAGTAACAAAAATTCGTGTTGAGTCAAAGGAGGGTTATAGATTGTAGGTGCATATAGAGGTCTCGACAAAGGTGAAGGGGAATGGATTTTACCTCCTATTGCAACACCTCCTATTCCACCATTCGAGGTGCTAAAGGGCACTCAATTTAAGGGTCATAGGTGAAAGCTCACAAAGATCTTAAAAATGAGAAGGTGAGAGTGATTTAGCAAAGGATTGATTCTTCAACAATTGACTTTTTGGGTGAGATTTCCCAATAAATGGAAAATTTTGAAGCGCTACCACCTACAGATGAAGTAGAGTATGAGCAAATGTTTCCTAATATTCAAATAGTCTCTCCATTTTTTTTTCATGAGATCCATGGAAAGTATGTTCAAGTGTCAATAACTCATGCTCAGATATCATCTTTGATTCAGGGCACATATACTCCTTCAACTAGTGACGGAGAGCCCAACCAATGAGTAGGAAAGGTTGTTCATTTACAAGGTTGGCATCAATCAAGTATTCTCCCTCTCTTCCCAACTCTAAGATGAGGAGTGTGTATAATGGAATTATTATTATAAACAATTTCAAATATTTGATTATCTTCAAGTTTAAGGGCTTGAAGTGGTTACCTCAACCTAGAAATAAACTATCTATTTTTCATTTAGACCCTTATGGTCAAGGAGCTGCAAAAGAGGAAGGCCTTATTGCTATTTTTAAGGGGTTGGCCTAGGCTCACCTATGTACTAAATTCTTTTTTCAAATGAGAAATGTAACATTGGTTACTATTAAAATAAACTAAATTACTCTCTTCTCACTTGTTTATTCATTTGTATTATTGATCCCAAAAAATTAGATCATGTGATAAGTAACCTCTACCTGAAGGGTTTGTAGCAATTGTTCAATATTGTAAAAGTTTACAATGTTTATCTTTTACTAACTTGCTCATGAATAATTCCTTTCAAGGTATTCTAAAGAAGTACCTAGAACAATCATTGCCAATATTATGTGCTCCCTCTTTATTGACATCCATGGAGGGATGTTTGTTAATAACAAAAGCAGGTGGCACTGTATAAGTAGATTTGAGCTCTCTAAATGGATTGACACAATAAGATACCAATGATGCCATGTCAACCCCGATTAATCACACATGTGGGGGTGATAGGGAGCGTCAATGAGTTTCAAGTGTGCTAAGTAGGGAGTGACAAGGTTATATGATAAGCAGTGCCAAGGCATGCTAGAGTTCCAGGGCATGTCAAGGAGTGGTAGGGTGTGGTAAGGAGTCCCAAAGCATGCCAAGGAATGTAGGCACATTAACATGTGTCACATATTTCCAAGGAATTGTTAAATGTGCAAGTTGATATGGCATGTCAAGATGTAAACTATGTTGTTTAGTTGTTTTATGGCCACAATTGGACATGATCCTTGACTTGATAACTTGTAACTTGTTAAGTGGGATAAGTTGAAATTATACATGAGTAGCCTAAGATGATTTATAGTCAGTTCTTAGGTGAACAAGGCATAGTCTGGTTGTCGTAATCATAAATTTGTCAAGCTTTGTAGTCGATGAAAGACTTAGTTAGCTTCCCAAGTCCCAAAACAAGTAAAGGTGGTTGTGAGGGCATGATATATGAGTTCTGGGGCATGCTAAGGAATGAAAATGCATGCTAACATATGCAAGACCGTTTCAATGCATAGTTAGGAATCTTAGGGAGTGCCATGGAATCATAAGGTAGATCTAGGTCAAAATCCATGCGAATGAACGAATTAGAGGGTGTGCCAAGAGTGTCAGCAAATTCTAGGTGTCCCAAGGATGAAGTATGCAAGGAGAAGTTCATAACAAGACTTGCAAGAGGCAATAATATGGTTGCGATAAGGGGCTAGACAAAGAAGTTTCAAACAAAGGGAGACTTTTGGTTGGGCACAACATTGTTTTTCCAATGCCTTGATTGGGTTCCCAAGCCACAAAAAAAAGTACAGTTACCTATGAGGGCATGAAAACTATGAAGTGTCAAGTTGTGTCAGGGAATGAAAATAACTACTAACACATGTTAGAAATATCCAAGGTATGTTAGGCATGCCAAGACATGCCAAGTGCTAAGGCCTTCCAAGTTTTCTTGGTATCAAGGTGTGGCGTGAATTCATGTTAGGGAATGTTTGGGCCAGGTGCCAGGGAAACAAAAGGGAGTACTAGTTTCCAATTGATGGAAATGAAGTGTCATTGAGTTCTAAGTGTGCTAAGGAGGGAGTGATAACATAGGCTAGAAAACTTCAAGGCATGCTAGAGTGGTAGGGAAGCATACGAAGATATCCCAAGTTCCAAGGTGTGCCAATACTCATTGTTGTTGGAAATAATACTGAGAGGGGGATTGAATCAGTATTAGCAAGTCAATAATATTTCATTTCCATAATCAGATTCATATACACTACTTCAGTTAATTGAACTTGCGTGTATACGCAACTGTATTTAAGGCAACTAGCATATATCCTGCAAACTTATGATTTAGTTAATTCATCAAATGCTGATCTTTAATCAGTGCATCAGAACCATATAAACAATAACCAAGTGCACTAAAAATAGAATAGACAATCACACACATGAACACAAGATATAAGTTGGAAACCTAATGTGGGTGAAAACCACCTGCTGCAATCATCTCTATCTTCTTTTTAAAAAGAAAATTCTTTTTACAATTTTTGTACTGGTGCAGTCTTATACTAGTACACAGGCTTCTACCTGCAGAAATCTACAACCTTCTCTCATTCTCCAACTTCTCCTGGAAGGGAGCTACAACCCCTTAGCTCTTGTACTAGCTGATATGTTTACTAGTTCGTAGGTGCTGGCCTACAGAAGACTACAACCTTCACTTTTCTTCTAGGGACCACGTTTCATAAATTTTCAGACTGTTTCCATAAATAACATCATTCAAACATCAAAGGTATCTGCATTAACCAATATCCTTTGCACCAACCTCAACTGAATCAATTAATCACTTTTTAGAATGTTGTAACCAAAATACAGTAACGAAAACCCAAAACATTACAACACCAAACAGAAGTAGCTAAAGAATATTTTATAAGATATACGCCATTTCAATGTGTCGAACCTGCATGCATATGCACTTTCCTCAAGGCGAACCTACGTACAGATCTGTAAATCAAATTTAAGATGTATACATTGTTTTGATATGCAGAACCGGCATGTATACGTGCCTTTTCTAATGTGAACCTGCATACAGATATGTAAATGATGATTTAAACTATACGACAATTCTAGACTTTAGTTATAACTAGATCATCATATTTACAGATTACAACATGTGCCAGTTATTCAGATAAAAGATCAAAACCACACAAAGATACTTCACTTCAGTCCTTAAGATCTTAACCCATCATTAAATCTGATCCTTCATCAAATGTTAAGGTTCATCCTTGATTCAAATCTAGCTATGAAGCATAAACTAATAACCTATATTCTGGATCTTGCTCTTCATCAGATATTCAATACTTAAGTGCCTTTGCCTACTGATCTTCTCCTCCTTTTATAGTCTTAGGCCTTACTCAATACCATGGACCAAAACCACTTAGAACCATTACGTTGGACCAAATACTTGGATTAAACGCTTCGGACAAGATACCTTGGATGAAGAACATGGATCAAAATACCATGGACCAAATACCGTAGACCAAAACTAAGTTTTCCAACATGTACATGCCTTTCCTTCCATGAAAGTGCGTGTGTACATTATACACTCCTTTTGATCTGCGAACCCATGTGTACACATGGCTCGATCAATGGGGAACCTGCTTATACATCTCTTTATTCATTCTGTGAGTCATGTGAGTTGCTATCCAGGACAACACTTGTGTCATAGGGCCAAATCTGTGTCATAATGCCAACAATCTCCCCCTTTGGACTTGATGGAAATCCCAAGTCACTCTCCCCCTTTGTCACCAAGGGCAAAGGATTATGCTCCCCTTGAGTACATGCTGAATTCTCTGATATGCTGAAGTGTGATGATTGAGCTCCATGTTCGAGTCCATGGTCCCCCTAAATATAAGCAAGGTCAGCAACATCTATCAATCACCATCCAGACCAGTAACCATGATCTCCCCCTAAACCTGTTCCACCTAAATAAAAAACAACTATGAAATTGTACCAATGATCTTATAACATAATGCCAACAATGCATTATGAGAAGTATATGCTCCCCCTGAACCTATGCCAGATGATCACTGTCAGACCCATAACCGACTCCTTTCATCCTGAGTCTGGCCCACTACTTTAAACTAATATATATGCATATATATCCACAACAACCAGCATATGTATGTAGATAAACTTCATGAAACTCGTGTATAACCACTTTTCTCTGAAATAGATAAGTTTTAACAGTAGGATGATGCATCAACTACTCTCAACTTCTGTCTGAGATATTCAATTTTCTCTCTAGGCAGTCCTTTGGTGAATATATCAACAACTTGTTCTTTGGAGGGAACATACCCCAATTTGACCTTTTGTTCAAGCACTTGTTCACGTAGAAAATGATATTTAATGGGTATGTGCTTGGTCTTGGAATGCATAACTGGATTCTTTGAAATAATGATGGCACTTGTATTATCACATAAAATGGAGATAGGTGGAGTACATGTGATCTGAATGTCTTGCAATGTTTTCATCATCCAAAGGAGTTGTGTGCAGCAAGATGCCATAAACACATATTCTGCTTCAACTGTAGATAATGCAATTGAACGTTGTTTCTCGTTGAACCAAGACACTAATCTGGAACCCATATAGAATGCACCACCACTAGTGCTTTTTCTATCATCAACACTTCCTGCCCAATCTACATCTGTATATGCATGAAGTGTAATATCTATATCTCTAGGATACCATAAACCAAAATTCTTTGTTCCTTGAGGATATTTGAAAATCCTTTTGACTGCCTAAAGGTGTGATTCCTTTGGATTTGCTTGGAATCTTCTAACTATTCCCACTGCATGCATTCTATCTGGTTGGGTACCTATTAGATAACGTAGACTGCTAATCATGGATCTATAGGTTGGTTGATGTACTACTACTGATTCATCATTTGAACTGAGACTGCATCCTATTACCATAGGGGTAGATACTAGTTTAGAATCTTCCATGTCATATTTTTTCAAGATTTGCTTGAGATACTTGGTTTGTGACAAAAAAATACCATCTTTATTTTGTTGAACTTGTAGACCAAGAAAATATGTAAGCTCACCAAGGAGGGACATTTCAAATTCTTGCTGCATTACCGAAGCAAAATTCTGACTCGTGGCTTTTTCATTGCTACCAAAAATTATATCATCAACATACACAAAAATTATTAGCAATTTATTATTGTCAATCTTTGTATATATATTGTTATCAGCTGATCCTTTTGAAAAACCTTGTTGATGGAGGTATCTGTCAAGAAGGTAATATCAGGCCCTTGGAGCTTGTTTTAGACCATAAAGAGCCCTTCTAAGTCTACATACAAGTTTTGCATCATTTCCAAGGATGAATCTGTCTGGTTGCTCAATATATCCTTCTTCTTCTAAGTCTCCATTAAGAAAGGCAGATTTTACATCCATTTGGTATACTTTGAATTTCTGAAAACTAGAAAGAGCAAGGAACATTCTTATGGCTTCAAGTCTAGCAATAGGTGCAAACATTTCTTCAAAATTTATACTTTTTATTGAGCATACCCTTTACAAACAAGTCTGGCCTTGTTTCTAATAACTTCTCCATTTTCATTCATCTTGTTTTTGAATATCCATTTGGTTCCTATGATATTCTTATCATGAGGTCTAGAACTAATTCCCAAGTATTATTCTTTTCAATTTTCTCAAGTTCTTCATTCATGACCTTGACCCAACATTCATCCTTGCATGCTTCATTTACATTTTAAGGTTCGATGGAGGAAAGCAATGCTAGATAGCTTCAAGCTTCTGTAATAGTTCTTCCTTTCTAGACACCTGCCTCTTTCTGTCCCAAAATTTGTCTCTGGATGATTTTTCTGAACATACCTGGATGGAGTCTTTTCTTCTACCATTATCTATTCTTATGGTGCTTCACTGGTTTCTTCTTTAGAACTAGTCTGATTTTATGTGGAAGGATACTCCTCATCTTCTCCACAATCTTTGGTTTTTACCTGCTTTGGATTTTTTCCTGCTTCATCAACCACAACATCAATACTTTCGGTAATTTTCCCAAGTCATTTTATTATAACACTTATATCCTTTACTTCAGAAAGAATAACCAAGGAGAATGCCTTCATCTACTCTGGGTTCAAACTTGCCAAGTTTTTCATCAGTTCTTTTGATGTAACATTTGCTTCCAAAAACTTTGAAGTATTTTACAGTGACGACAGCGAATGCAGCTTCACCCTAAAAGGTTGCAGGAGTTCTAGACTCATCTAGCATAGCACGAACCATTTGTTCAACAATTCTATTCATCATCTCTACCACTCCATTTTGTTGAGGAATCCTTACAACGGAGAATTGCCTTTTTATTCCATATTCTTCACAAAAGTCAAAGCATTCATCTGAGATAAATTCCCCTCCTTGAACAAATCTGAGGCATTTGATTTTGCGATTTGATTCATTTTCAACCAGGGCTTTGAAGGCTTTGAATTTTTTAAATGCTTCATCTTTATGCTTTAGAAGCCCTATCCAACACATTCTGGAAAAATCATCAATAAAAAATATAAAGTATTCCTCTCGACGAGGCGACTTTTCCCTTGATGGTCCACATAAATTATTATGAGCAAGTTCAAGAGGCTTACTAGTTGATCCTTCCTTTCTAGGGAAGTGTGCTCTGGTTTGCTTAGCAAATTGACATGATTTTCATATTGTATTTTCTAGGATGTTGATATCAGGAAGATCATGAACAAACTAGAATATGCATGCTTTTCTTATTTGAGAGAAGCTTAGATGCCCTAATCTTCTGTGCCATAGCCATTGTTCATCATTTTTGCTTAGATAGCACTGTTGTTGTCCTTCATTGAGTATGTATAAGTTGTTTGGAGTTCTTATACCTTTGATCACGGTTTCTCTTGTATCAAGCTCACAAACAACACATCCATTTGATCGAAATACTACTTCATTTCCTTGATCACACATTTGACTGACACTCAACAGGTTATGATTTAGACCATCAACATACATAACATTCCCAGCTTTAACTTTTTATTTTAATAGGACAAAACCTTTACCTTTTATGACAGTGGGAGTGTCATTTCCAAATGAGACATTCGTTTCCTTTTCTAAGGCATTATATGACTGAAGTTTTTCTCTATCACCTATCATTTGTTTCAAGCATCCACTGTCGATGTACCACTTATTTTCTTGTCCTTCTACATACAAGGCTATACCACATATTTCTATTTGTGGCTATTTCTTTCTCCATATTTTTGGGTTTAATGAAGTTTTCTCCTTCTGAGATGTTTGTCGAAATTTACTCCTGCATTCAGATTCTTCATGACCAAAGTTGTTGCAGATAGAGCATCCTATTTCATTTCAAGAAGAGAAAAGTTATTGTAGGTCCATTTCATGATCCCTATGACATTCCTTTGATTTTTTGCTTCTCTAGTCATGATGGTCTTGTAAGCAACACATTGAGCAACTTTGTGTCTAAAGTTATGACATGAAAAACATTGCCATTAAAGAAGTTCCTGCAATTATCGAATCTACTGACCTAGTGATTGTAGTTGCTATTGATATTCATTCTTGAAATAGATTGATTTTGATTTACCTGAGGTTGGTTGTAGCTTCTGTTCATCCTTGAAGTAAATTGAGCCTAATTTACCCGGTGATCTGATTTATTCCTTTTTTGTCGATTGTCAAATTGTTCACTGCTCTTTCGTACATCAAGATAGCTTTTAGTGGAGGTTAAAGTCTTCTCTGCTTGGGATGCTTCTTCAATATATCCAAGACCTATCTTTATCAGAGGAGAACACTGAAATTTGATAATTTCATTTAAGGTTTTTGATCCTTTAGCAAATCTAAGGTTGAGAGCTTTTGTTTTCTCAATATCCTTTCTTAGACCCACAATTTCACATTCTAGCTTTTCGTTGTGTTTTTCTCTTTTAGCAAGTTGGAATGTCAGAGTATCTATAATCATATTCTTTTCTTCTAAACAAATTTTTAGATTAGAGATTTCTTCATGAAGGTCATCTTCATCTAAAGCATCCAAGAAATCATCATCTTCAAAATCCATCAAAAGTTTATAGTCATTACTATTTTCATCTTCATCACTATTTGATAAACCATCACTATATTGATGCGTATAGTAGCTCTTCTTACTTACACTTTTTTTTCTATTCCATTTTGTTGATTCCTTACCTTTGTCAAGCTTATCTTTATGAGGACATTTTGTAGCATAATGATTGACTCTTCCACAAGCAAAACATTTGAAAGGTAGTTTACTTCTGAATCTTCTGGAACCCCGTTGAAGGTTCTTGACAAAGTTTGCTTCTTCCTCTCCTTCTGAAATATGTCCTGATTCATTGAGTCCTTCTCTTCCTAAAGCTTTGAATGTGGATTCTCTCATATCTGATAGACCTCCTTTTCTCACTTTGAAAGTAGTTAAGATTCCATGCATATGTGTCATAGTAATAGTCTGAAGATCCAGATTTTCTTCTATGGTAGATACTTTTGATTCATACGTAGTAGACAAGGATATTAAAACCTTTTCAAATAAAGTAACTTCTTTTATCTCTTCACCCAAGTTCTCCATGCAATTAACAATCTCATCTATACGTAAGAAGTAACTAGCTATACTTCCATCATTGTGCATTTTGAGAGTTTCATATTGAATTCCGAGAGTTTGCAGTTTTGCACCTTTTACCGGATTGTCTCCTTCATAGCTTAGAATGATCTTGTCCCATATTTCTTTGGTGGTTTTTAGCTGCATAACTTTGATAAATTCTGATTGTGACAAACTCCCCAATAATGTATTGACAGCCTTAGCATTGGTTTCATATTTCTTTGTACCTGCCGTATCTATCGGAATTGCTGATGGAAATTTATATCCTCCTTCCACAATTTCCCAGACATCTGTTTCAAGAGATTGAAGATAAGTTGTGGTTCTTACCTTCCAATAAACGAAGTTTCTCCCATCAAAGATTGGTGGTCTAATGGATCGCTCTCTTTCATAGTTACTCATGATGATAGATCTTCCTTCGAGCGATCAAGCTTCTTCTGAATGACCTTCTTTGATACCAATTGTTGGAAATAATACTAAGAGGGGGGGTGAATCGGTATTAGAAAGTCAACAATATTTCATTTCCATAATCAGATTCGTATACGCTACATCAGTTAATGGAACTTACATGTATACGCAACTGTATTTAAGGCAACTAGCGTATATCCTACAAACTTATGATTCAGTTAATTCATCATATGTTGATCTTTAATCAGTGCATCATAACCACATAAGCAGTAACCAAGTGTAGTAAAAATAGAATAGACAATCGCACACATGAACACAAGATATAAGGTGGAAACCCAATGTGGGTGAAAACCACCTACTGCAATCATCTCTATCTTCTTTTTAATAAGAAACTTCTTTTTACAATTTTTGTACTGGTGCAATCTTATAGTAGTACGCAAGCTTCTACCTATAGAAGGCTACAACCTTCTCTCACTCTCTAGCTTCTCCTAGAAGGGAGCTACAACCCCCTAGCTCTTGTACTAGCTGATACGCTTACTAGTAGGTGCCAGCCTATAGAAGGCTACAACCTTCTCTTTTCTTCCAGGGACCACATTTCATAAATTTTCAAATTGGATCCATAAATAACATCATTCAATCGCCAAAGATATCTGCATCAACCAATCTCCTTTGCACCAACCTCAACTGAATCAATCAATCACTTTTCAGAATGTTGTAACCAGAATACTGTAACCAAAACCCAAGCTAGAACCCAGAACACTGCAACAGCAAACAGAAGTAGCTAAAGCATATTTTATGAGGTATATGCTACTTCAATGTGTCGAACCTACATGCTTACACACTTTTCTCAAGGCGAACCTGCATACAGATCTGCAAATCAAATTTAAGATGTATACAACGTTTTGATATGTAGAACTAGTGTGTATATGCACCTTTTCTAAAGTGAACCGGAGTATAGATCTGTGAATGATGATTTAAACTTTACAACAATTCTAGACTTCAGTTATACCCAAATCATCATATTTATAGATTACAACATGCGCCAGCTATTTAGATAAAAGATCAAAACCACACAAAGATAGTTCACTTCAAGCCTTAAGATCTTGACCCATCATTAAATCTTATCCTTCATCAAGCGCTAAGGTTCATTCTTGATTCAGATCCAGCTATGCAACATAACCCAATAACATGTATTCTAGATCTTGCTCTTCATCAGATATTCAATACTTGAGTGCCTTTTCTTAATCATCTTCTCCTCCTTTTATAGTCTTAGGCCTTACTCAATGCCATGGACGGAAAACACTTAGAACCAATACCTTGGACCAAATACCTGGTGTCAACACTTAAGAAAAGATACCTTGGACCAATACCATGGATCAAAATACCATGGACCAAATACCACGAACCAAAACTAATTTTTCCAACATGTACGTGCCTTTCCTTCCATGAAAGTGTGTGTGTACATTATACACTCCTTTTGGTCTGTGAACCCACATCTACACGCAGCTTGATCAATGGGGAACCTGTGTATACCTCTCTTTCTTTATTCTGTGAGTCATGTGAGTTTCCATCAAGGACAATACCTATGTAATAGTGCCAAATCTATGTCATAATGCCAATAGTTGAGTGTTAGGGAGTGTCAGAGAAACACAAGGAAGCACTAGGTAAAAATGCATGGAAATGAATGAATAATAGTGTGTGACAGGGGTTGTAAGTGAGTTCCATGTGTGCTAAGGAGGGAGTGACATGGTATGCTTTGCATTGCTAAGTCATTCTATAGTGCTAGAGCAGCATGCGACCAAGATGTTCCAGGTGCCAGGGTGTGCCAATACATGCTAGGAAGTGTCAGGGAGTGCCAGAGAAACACAAGGGAGAACTAGGTCAAAATAATGCATGCAAATGAATGATTAAGTGATTATGACAGGAAGTGTTAGTGAGATCTAGTTGTGCTAAAGAGGGGCTGACAAGGTATGCTAGGCAGTGCTAAGGCATGGGAGAGGTCAAGGAAACATGCAAAGATGTTCCAAGTGCTAGGGTATGCCAATGCATTCTAGGGAGTGTTATGAAGTGCTAGGAAAACACAATGGAGCATTGGTTTCAAATGCCACTAAATGAAGGAATAAGAATGTGTGACAGGGAGTGTCAGTAATTTATACATGTGTTGGGGAGTGTTAGGGAGTGCTAGGAAAACATAAGGGAGAACTAGGTCATAATTCATGGAAATTAATGAATAAGAGTATCTGATAGGAAGTGTCAGTGAGTTACATGTGCGCTGAGGAGTGACAAAGAATTATTGGCAGTGTTAAGAAATTCTAGAGTGTTAAGGTGACATGTGGTGAAGATGTGCTAATGCATGGAAGGAAGTGTTATCTAGGAGTTCCAAGGAAACACAAGGGAGAACTACGTCAAAATGCATGTAAATGAATAGATAAGAGTTTCTGATTGGAAGTGTTAGTGAGTTCGAGGTGTGCTAAGGAGGGAGTGACTAGGCATGCTAGGCAGTGTCCAGGCATGCTATAGGCAAGGGAAACATGCCAATAGGTTCTAGGTGCTAGGTTGTACCAACACATGCCAAGGAGTGTTAAGGAGTGCTAGGGAAGCACAAAGTAGCACTAGGTCAAAATGCATGGAAATGAAAGAGTAAGAGTTTGTGATGTGGAGTCTCAACGAGGTCTAGGTGTGCTAAGGAGAGACTGATAACGTATGCAAGGTAGTGCCAAGGAATGCTAGAGGGCCAAGGAGACATGCCAAGATGTGACAGGAACCAGGGTGTGTCAATGTGTGGTAGGGAGTATTACAGAGTGTCAGGGAAACATAAGAAAGCACTAGGTAAAAATTCATTGAAATGAATGAATAAGAGTAGGCTACAGGGAGTGTCAACAAGTTCTAGGTGTGTTAAGGAGGGAGTGACAAGGTTATATGCTAGATGGTTCCAAGATATGTTAAACTTCCAAGTTGTGTTAGGAAGTGCTAGGGTGTGCTAGGGAGTGTCAAAATATGCCAAGGAATGTAGGGGATGCTCACACATGCCACACGGTGCCAAGGAATTCTAAGACATACCGGGTGATATGGAATGTCAAGATGTAAACTATGTTGCTTAGTTATTTTACGACCACGGTTGGATGTGATGAGCCTTGTCTTGGTAACTTGTTAAGTGTGATGAGTTGATATTGGAAATGAGTATCCTAAGATGTGTTAGAAGTAGTTCTTAGGTGAACAAGGAATATTTTGAATTTCCACAACACATGAGAATATGGGTTTGGTCTTAGAATCTTAGATACAAACACACTCAAGTGCCACAACGCATCTGATGAGCCTTGGTATTGCAAAAAGAACGCTGCAAATACTAATGCTACCAACTTTAACTATCAACCCGGGGTTCATACAAAATTAAGAGGTATCAACACTATATGTGTATCATACAATGTGCCATTTCTTCATTGTCATGATGTAATGGAGTGCATGTAATGAAATCAAATCATAAACTATTTGTAGAAAATGAAATCCTCGAAATGAAAAACCTTAACCTATTGCAAGAAATAAAATAAAAGAAAAGAAACGTATTATAATTGCATAAAGTAAAGATAAATTTAAACAATTACATGTCAAATATTTTAGATCCATTAACAAAGTTCATTGGATGTGGCAATCAAGAAAATCATCATTGTATTGTCCAATTCATAAATTTGTTCATTAACCCAAATTGTTGAAATGCTTTGCATGGGTAAAGAGGCAAGTCGTAAGTGGTGTTTATTCTTCCCTAACAATTTATTAAGAGCCTAGGGACTTTATTCAACCCTAAGGGATAATAACCAAGCTTTTGAGAAAATTTTGGCAAGTATATACATGTTGGGAGGCTGCTACAAGGTTTCTTGTAGTTTACTATAGGAAACAACATATTTGCTATATGGAGTTATAATTCACAAAATGAACAACCAAATAAAATCCAAATTGGATGGGAAATTATTTTTATTGAATAGGATGTCTTAGGTATCCATTCGAATTGGAATCACTCATAAATACCTTTGTTAACCCATGCTAAAAAATGGCAGAAAATTACTAGTCTAAAATCTAGAAATTCAAGAAAGCTAGTAAATCTATCAAATTCCTAACCTAACCAAGTGAAAATGTAATGGGGTGATTTATGTTATTAACTAGATTTTTTTTGTGATCTAATTCAAGTGGAATAATCTTGATTTAATCTCGTTAGGATGTTATAAAAAAGAGCAGAAATTTATTGTTATTCGCCACAAGGGACTTCCAAAAATCTAGATTTGGGAATAAACAAATTAATCCAAGTGGCTAAATGATTACTATGACCTTCCAAAGTTGTTCCAATGATGAAATGATTCTTTTGGTCCTGCAAAATAACTTAATTCAACCACTTAACTGAATCCTACAGCAAGAAATCATTAATACTAAATGAAGAAATAGAAGAAACAAGAAGAAGAAATGCATGTGAATAAGAAGTGAAAATAAGAAAAGTAAATGATACAAAAGGTCTCTGAGGCTCCTGGAATGTCCAAGCCCAAGTAAACCCAGATTACTATGGAGGAGACCAAGATTTAGAAGTTGAACATGACACCATCTTCATTATTTCAATCAATGCATTTACATCCCTACACAAAATGAAACTGGAGCTACAAAAATACGAGTTCTCTCCACCATAAGGCTAATGAAAATAAACCCCTAGAGCAAAATTCGACATGGTACTTATAAAAATTATTAGGAATCATTCCCCATGAAATGAGGAGGCTTTCCCCACCAAAATTCCTTTATTAGTGGATATGGTTCCCAATACTGGGAATCTGCATTAAATGGTAGGGAACACATTCCTAGATTTTCTCAATCATTGGAGCTGAACAATCTCTGCCATAATTCTATAATATCTTGCTGATTTATTATTTAATATTGATCTTCCTGTAGTAGGGAGCAAGTCTGTAGATTATATCTTCCTCCAAATCTCCATTATCTGCCCAATATTCTGACAATATTCCATAAAAATAAATAATATTAGGCACAAATATGCAATTATTAATAAACTTTCCTAATGAACATATTAAAGTTAAAAATACATTATCTAATGCAAAAAGATATGTTTAATGTGTTGAAGGATGGTTAGATGGGCCGTAATTTATGTCTAGTTTAGAGGCATGGGCCTTAGTTTATGTCTAACTTAGAGGCCCATCATATACTTTTCACAACAAAATATACACACATCATGGAATCAACTAGTGCACATGAAAATTTATAACTTTTTCAAACCCTTCTTCTTATATTATAAACTATAATAGAATAGGCTAGAGCTATCATACTAGGCATCATGGCCTTTTACAATCACACTGATACAAGGAATACAACTAGGGCTTGGTGTTAGTTCTTTGACAACTAATATACCATGAACAAGACAACACTTGACCTACTTGTTGACGGTGGCCACACACAACCCTTTCAGTCCACATGTACTGAACACATCTGGAAGGTCATCTTTCCTTCCATTCTACAACTCCTCAATATTGCAATATCAATGAACTCAACTCCTTTAGGTTACTGAACTCAACTCAACAAACTTTTCCCTCTAGCTACCTCCTTTTTCCCTCAAGGTATGCAACACTTGGGGCCTTCGATTAGTTGTTCATAACTATATTTGTGAAAACCTCTTTGGTTTACCTACGTTTTCCATATTGCTTCTCCAATATGACAATTCTATAGCTATGGAGGTTTCCCTTCTTTTCACTGACTCAATCCTCTACAATACAGTGAACTATGGCTAGTTGGCTAGCCCACTTGACTACTACTTTAGTCCGTCAAAGTTTGCATGTTCTTAGGTTCAATACACCTACCCTTCCACCAGTCTTGTTGTCCTTCAGAAGTACAAGAGTTAGGTATATTATTTGATAGTCACCTAGAAACCCGCCAACTCTACTTGTACTACCATCAATTTACCCAACGACAATCAATTATTTTACTAAATAATCTAGTGCCCATAACACTACCCTCAATTAGGGCTCTTAAAATATGCCACCCAATAGTGATTTGAGTCCTCTCAAAATCACTATTATTGTGTACCAATTTCTTTGTTGTCCAATCTATGAAAAATTATGAACTACTCCTCTAATCTTCCTTCTAACAATCTGTAGATGACTAAGTTAGTGTTTTGGGTGGAGGAACCCTAGGGCATTGGGTTAGAACCCCAACAGAGCAGAAGCAAACTACAATAAGAAATACTCATACAGCTCAAGAAAAATGCTTATATGATCAAACTACATAAGACTGACAGTACCCAGATTTCCTTCGTTCGAGTAGGTCTCAGAGGGTTCAGACCCTTTGCAACTCCCAATGTTCTTCAAACCTGAAAATCATTCAATTTGAACATAAATAGCAGTATATAAGTAAAGCATATTCACGAAATTGACTTTATATCATGTAAACAAATGATTCATCATACATCAAAACAACATTCATATATGAATTAAAAAATAGCTTGATGCATAGACATAGTTAATTTCGGAAACATGACAACATTTCTTTTATTGTAGTAAGCTATAAATAGCATGGAAAGAATTCACCAGAGTCTTATTCTTCTGGCTCCAAGCGGAACCGTCCTCCGGATTCGTCCTATCTCAACCTTAAACAATCTTCTTCCATCACCAACACCATGATATCTTAAGGAAAAGGAAGGATATCTATAATCAATGAAGCAAGGGTTTCCTAAAGCATGGGGAGGTGCATGAGGCATAGGGATTCATCAAACTCAGTCAGGGATAATCTCAGTATAATAAATCTATCTCTTCTCCCACTTAAGGCCTTCCCATAGAAGTCTATTTATACCTCTCCCAATTAGTTTTTTTATCTGGAAACAACTGGGCCACAGGAAATAGGAGGTAATCAACGGGTAAAACCTATTGACTCCACCTATAATTAAGAAAATTTATTTTTTTTAAGTGTTTTAATACATATACACAGGTTGGGTATTGACTGACCCACATGTACATGCTTTTATCTTAGGTCAAAGTAGTGTACAGGAAATAAAACACAATTTTTTACATATTTGGACCAAGTCTAGAAGGAGGGGTTGCCCTAGGCCATAAACAAAGCATCACAAATACCAAGGGTAGTAAATGGTGCTATAATGGATGCCCCCTAATATATGAGGTCAGAAGGGGTACATGATAGCTGAAATGTATTAAGTGTATGGAAAGAATCATGTCGAGACTGAGAAGGACTTCACCAAAACTTAGCCTGCTAAGCCATAAAAAGAGATAAAAAAGAAACTGTTGTCTAAGGCGGGCATACCCATGCTCAGAGAAATTAAAGCATGTCCACATATCAAGTACAAGAGGATCCAATATGCATACTAGTATAAAGGAACTGAGAGTACATAATGGATCATCTGTTTGTGATAAAAAAAAGTATATTTCTAAATATCACATATAAGAAGACAATCAATGGTGCTGAAGGATGAAGCTAATCAGTAATGTCAAAAACCGATCCCGATAGTACCAAATGAACATGATGGAATAAAATGATACTACATTGCAACTTGGATGCCAACGTATAAGATGTCTATGTGAAGAACTGCAACATATAAGGTGGATGGTGTCAACTAGCAGCAACAAGAGTAACTGACAAGTGAACCAAATGATGTTGATGCAACTCGAGGTCTTCACTGACAACCAATTTCTACATAATGGGACTAAATGATCAGAGGTCAACCACGTGAGAAATCATTTGATTATCGAACATTTATGTATACCATTAACAAACACAAGATTACTCACCGATAATGAAAATGAGAGTCATGGTACCCAATATAATCTAACAAGTGCGAATGAATGAGCTAAAGTTGATCACTTGAAAGAATCTATCAATTAGGAGATAATGATGGTTTCTCACTATCAATAGCGAAGGAATCTACCACTAATGACTGCAAACCCCAAGGTACTGCCAAATGGAATCTAAATCTTTTTCCCAAAGCAAGTGAGCTATAGTTGATAGGAAAACATCCTCTAGAAGGAAGGCATTAAGGCATCATTCATCAATATAGCGCGAGTGTAACCCGTAGGGCAATAATGTGGAAGGAATCAGATGAAAAATATGTAGTAACCCTACCGAAGCACGTTTCCAACATACACAAGATGTAGCTAGCGCACGATAGAAACCATCTAAACCAACCAATAAGGAAAGCTGACACAGAGGTGAGGAATCCAGCAAGAGGGTCAAATGGAAATGAAGGCAAGGCATGAATCCTAATGTGTGATAATGCAAGTTGATGTCGAAGACAAAGGAAACCACTCAGTCAAAGACCCATGATACTAATTGATGCTGAGCACAAGGTGACCTATCAATAATGAAAATAGGGCCAGGGTGCGGCTCTAGATCTTCCCTCGGAGCAATATGTTGAAGTTCATAAGGACAAGACCCACCAACAAGAAGTCAATCGAGAACTTGTCAAACCAGCATGAGCAAAGGACCAATATAATTGATGTGATGACAAACATGACACTGACAACCAGGGATGGTCAACTAAAAAATAGGTCAAGAGACACCACAAAGAGGCTGACTCAGGTTTACATCCCTTGAACAAAAGCACAACTCAATGATGACTATATGGCAACATATGATAACTATGTATAGTTTGTCATGCAAGAGGCATAAGAAAACAATCCATATGATTGGAAGAGGTAACCAATCTGAGGAGTAATAACTCAATAACAAGGTTTAAGGCACATCTGAGAGAAAAATAAATCCCATCCAAATAGAGTAGAGATTTTCTTTCGAGTGATTTGTTCAGGAGTGACATGACTGACTCTAGCTACCAACAAAATATGGAAACATCATCTCGTTCCTGGTCTTTTTGAAATATATAATTTTTTTTGTCTTTTTCTTTAAGCTAGAAAAAGAATAAAAGAATGCTATAGTATAGTGGAAAGAATGAGTGTCAGAGCAACAAATGATCTAGTTCCTGGGAGGGGAACATTCCTATGGTCAATGCAAGGAGGTGAAACTGGTCAAGGACACTCAAAGGGATGCTCCTTCCATGGGTAAAAGGATGCGTCAAGTTGCAAAAGCTAAGTGATTGCATGGTTGACTTTTCAAAAGACATGGTAAAATAAGTGGCTTAAACACAAGTCCAAGTGAAGCCAGCTCAAGGCCAAAAGGTGAAAGTAGTCAAGATGCAATGCATTAGTACAACTTAACACAAAGGACCCTCCAAGGTATAAGGCCAGAAATTAGCGCGGAAGAAAGGAGAATGTGTCTTCAATGCATCAGTCATGGCGGGACTAAAGAGGACTCCCGAGCCTACTCAACATAGCAGCATGGGCAACCAATGTGACCGAGGTTCTAACTAATATTCCCACGTAAAGGATGGCCTTACCATCGCATCATTATTTTAAAAATCGGTGAGTGAAAATGGTTTGCTAACCAAGATACGATCGGATCGACCCTACGGCTAATGTATTGTTGAATGGAGGCTAGTATGCAAGATGCAGCAGAAAATGGTTTTCCCTAACCTAAATCCTAGTGATAAAATGATACCTCCCATGACAGATCAATGGTCATGGGACCAAAACAACATATCGAAGAAGTATCGAAAATTTCCTGTAAAAACAACCCACTCTCGACAATCCAAGCCCACAGGTCAAAAAATACATGAGACAAAAATCAATTTTCAAAAAAATATTTTGTAATTCCAAAGTTATATAATGAATTTTGGACTCACTGTTTTTTAATTTATGTTTGGAGCAAAGAGACGTGGAGCGAAATGAAGCAAGATTTCCTATGAACAATTGGACTGTTCAAATCACCCCAAAGTCTCCAGGTAATCCTCAAATAATACTTGCAATGTTTTATGATAGTTTTTAGAAGTATTTTCAAAGTTTTGACCATGGGAAATTATTCCCAAAATTTCAACTCTGCATACACGCGAGTTGGATGTGAACAACACCGTATATGAAAACCCTACATGCGACTATGTGCAAAGGGAACCCACATGTACGCGAGTTAAAATTTTAACAGAAAAACTAACGATTGAAACTTCAGTTTTTTGTAGGATGACTATCACTTGGAGGGAAAGAAAGCATACCACTATTCATAATGAGGTAATGAATGACCAAAATGCATTGGATGTGCTGAGAGGCTATGGCTTACTTAAGTTCTTCAAAATGCCAAATATGAAATCCAATACGTGCTTGCTAGAACTTTTGATCCATTACTAGAGTGCAGAGGATGACGCTTTCATGATAGACCAGATGCCTCTACGTATTGAGGTCAAAGACATCTATTTTATTATAGGTCTCCCCTGAAGAGGGGAGGTCATGCATTCGACAGGAAGGACAAGAGGTAGCCTTTCGGTAGAATACTATGTCCATATATATTGTCTTGGACATCAAGAGAAGATTAGAAGTCAAATTCCAATCAAACATGTGGAAAGTTTATCCTTGAGGATTTTGCTATTTACCATTGCATGGGTAAATGGGTCAGCTTCCTTACATCAAGCATCATGAGTATCTATGAGCCTGGCAGTGGAATATCTTACCACAGTATTTGACTGGTGCATGCCTCTTCTGACTAACATGAAGAGTCAATTGTCCTCAATACAGAAGGGTCAGACGAAGAATTTTGGATGCAGAACCATATTGTGTTCATTCTTCTTTGAGAAGGTACCTGTGCTGCAACCCAAAGTATCAACATCCATCAGTAGCCCTAGAGATCCACAAATGGGTAGATGGACAGACTTGATGAAGCGCCTTGCGGGTGGTGATGTACCCTGAATGACTTTTGATGATGAGTTTTTCACCTAGTGGGATCAACAAATCATCGTGGTCGATGACTACCCATATACTGACATGGATTTCCGAGGAGATC
Source organism: Pinus taeda (assembly GCA_000404065.3). Taxonomy (NCBI): domain Eukaryota; kingdom Viridiplantae; phylum Streptophyta; class Pinopsida; order Pinales; family Pinaceae; genus Pinus; species Pinus taeda. The sequence continues at coordinate 29,316 of APFE031474781.1, forward strand.
TAGACTTAGTGTTACCACCAAATGCAGCATGGGGAGACATAGGTAACAATTTTTAAGTTTTTGTGAATTTTTTAGGATTTTTCAGATTTTTTAAGATGAAATGAACTTAGAAAAAATATTTTTGATGAGACAAAATACTGACAAAATATAATGACCATGTTCTAGATGTGGGTCCAGTGAGACCTAATGGATTTCCAAGGCACAGGCATCACGGAAGAGGGGTTGAAGAGGCGATAGCTGAGACAAAGAGAGTCCTATATGATGTTTAGACAAACTTGGTGAGACTAACTCACCAGGTACCTATGAAAGACATAGAGGATCTGCCTGAGGATATGCAGCGCTGTGTGGTAGGGGTACTACCGGACTAGGTCCGAATACTTTGGCATGTAGCCAATTATGTTGTTAAATTTTTAGCCGTCATCGTGAGTTGAGTCGATAGATAGATCTATGTATGACTGGACATGATTATGGGAAAAGCCCAAATTTTGAGGGTATCCTGTCGCAATTTTGTATATTATTTTTTGAACACTCCATCTATGTACAAGCAATTTTTATGTTATATATATGCATGCAATTTTTTTTATGTTATTTAATTTGATGAATGATTAATATGCCAATCTAATGCTTGATTAGAAATAGAGTCTGCTAATGAATTCTCAGATCGTGGAATCTGAACATATGTAATATAAATAAATGATCATTGCAACACTCTCACTCTAAAAAATTGGCGATATAAATAAGGATTGTGAACCCGATAAGTGTTATTTAACTGTAACACCACTAGCTGTGAATCTAGATAAACTACCAATGAATCAACCCCATAAGATATTGTTTCAAATAGTAAATTAAGAACGACAGTATATTCGGCAATGTTGTTCGAAGTAGGGCCAATACATACTCCCCTCGACACCATCAACTAGCCAGATGGATAATAAATCACCCAAGTTGTGGAAGCAAGACTCTGACTGTGCCTACTTGCACCATTGGCAAATCTAAAATATATCGAATCATCCACCAATACCTGTCGAAGTAGATCAAAAAATGTCGATATCAAAAAATTCCAAAGAAATATGTACAAAGATACAATATATACAAATAAGCAATTGCTCGGCCAAAGCCTAAGCAAAATACTTCTTAAGGTAGATCCCATTTTTGGGCTTCGCCAGCTTGTTCCCTTCAAAATCAATTAATTCATAAGCCCCTTTTCCAAAATTACACTTGACTATAAAGATACCATACCACATAGATTTGAACTTTCCTACCCCCAGGGCATTTCTTTCTTACTCATAGACTAAGATAAGGTCACCTTCAGAAAAAACCTGAGGACAGACAATTTTATTATATTGAGTTTTAATCCTCTTCTTATGGGCTTCGTTTATAATGGCTACATCTCGACGCTGCTCATCAAGATGTTCCAAATGAACGAGGAGTTCTTGGAGACTATATTTCTCCAGAAGAAGTTCTGCAGCTAGATTAAGGGACGAAATTTGACATTCGATAAGGAAAATAGATTACAATCCATAAACTAGTTGAAAAGGAAAAAAATTGGTGGTAGTCTTAACTGAGGTTTGGTATGCCCAGAGCGCTGGGTACAACATGACGTGCCAATTGGATTGAGTTTTATCAATTTTCCTTTGCAAGATAGTCTTAAGGGACTTATTCACGAATTCAACCTACCCATTGGCTTGAGGATAATATGGAGATGAATGCTCCTGTCGGAAGCCCAACTTGAGAGAAAATTCGGGCATGAGTTGATTTTAGAAGTGACTTCCATGGCCAATGACAATCTCTCTTTGGATAACAAGTCATGAAATAACCTGATTGAAGAGAAACAATGTTGTTTTCTGACTATTTGTTTTGAAAGTGGGCATGGCCTCAGCCCACTTCATAAAGTATTCTATGGCCACAATGATGTACTTGTGATTCCTTACTGAAGGGAGATTACAAGTAGTCAAATCAATGCCCCACTTTGTAAATGGACTGACAGTGATAACAAGAAAAGGTGGACCTAGATGTGCGTGCATTTTCTGAGTATAAACTTTAGAAGGATGGCAACATTTTACCACTTCAATATAGTCTTTGAAAATTGAAGGCCAAAAGTATCCTACTCACAAAATGTTTTGGTCTGTTGCAAGCCCTGATAGATGACTGCCACAAGCTCCACTGTGGAAATCATTAAGTACGGACTCATCTTCTTCCAAAGCTAAGCAATGCCTAAGGATTGAGTCAATCCCACTATGATATAATGTATCACCAATAATAACATAGTTTTTTGCAAGATGACGTAAATTTCGATGCTCATCTTTGGAGAAAGTAGGTGGAAACTTCAAAGTCTGGAGATATATAATGATATCTCCATACCAGGGATTTTCTAAAGAAATGAGGAATAAATGTTCGTCAGGAAAATTTTCCTCATAAACAATAGCTTCCTCACAAGGCAACTCTGAAATCAATTCCGCAAAAACTAATGACTTCTTAGATCTAGCTGACAAGAATTCGAGATCAAACTCTTGCAAAATAACAATCCATCGATTATACTTGCCTCCAATCACTTGCCTACTGAGGACAAACTGAAAAGGATTGACAATCGCTAAAACAAACATTTTGCGAAGTAGAATGTAATGACGAAGCCGTTGGACAGCATGGAAAGCCGCCAAGGCTAATTTCTTGATGGGAGAATAGCATAGCTCAGGTCCTACTAAGCCTCAACTCAAGTAGTAGATTACATGCTCACTGAGAGCATCATCCTCCTAAACTAGAACCATACCAATGGTTGATTCTGCCATAGCGAGATACAAAAGGAAATCTCTGCCATAATCTGGTGGACTCAATAATGGAGCAAAGGTTAATGCTTTTTTCAAAGCATCAAATGATCATTGCACGAAATCATCCCATAAAAATGGAACTACTTTCTTAAGAAAATTCATAAATCCTTTGGTAATCTTGGCGTAATTTGCTATAAATCTCCTCACAAATTTTCCTTTCCTTGAAGACTTTGAAGTTGACGAATGGAAGACGGGCGATGCAACTGAATTATTGCCTCGACTTTGAAAGGATCAACTCGAATCCCTTTACTTGATACAATGAATCCTAATAGCCGACGAGATGTGACTGCAAAAACACACTTATTCGGATTCAACCGGATTTTATAAAAACAACATCTCTTAAAGACTAACCGAAGGTAGCTGGGACGTTCAATTCTCTTGCAAGAACGAGCAGCTAAGTTGTCCAAGTATGCTTCAATAACATGTTTGATGTCATGGAAAGCATAAGACATGGCCTGCTGAAAAGTAGCTCCAACATTATTAAGGAAAATAGGTACCTTCTTGTATGCAAATGTGCCCCAAGGAAAAATAAAGTTTGTCTTGTGTTGATCCTCTAGACGGATAGTAATTTGATTGTAACCAGAGAATCCGTCCATGAATGAAAAAATTTCATTACCCACACATGCATCAACAATTTGATCAATAAAAGGTGTGGGGTAATTGTATTTTGGAAAAGATTTATTTAAATCACTAAAGTCGATACATACTCAGATCGTTCCTTTCTTTTTATCTACCGGGACTGGGTTGGAAACCCACTTAGTTAGAGGAACAAGGTATATGAAACCTACCTTAAGCAGCTTTTCAACTTCAGCTTTAATAGCTTCCACTTACCGAGGATTGACCTGTCAAATTTTATGATGAATAGGTTTGGCATTTTCATATGTCTTGATCTCATGTTGGACAATAGATCGATCAATTCAAAGCATTTCCTCATAAGACCAAGTGAACACATCTTGAAATTGTTTAAAGAGATCAGTGTAGATTTCAATTTATTTAGGGGAACAATTAGCTATGATGAAGACATTTTGGATTATGTTAGGATTCCTAGAGATGTTTATAGGTACAGTTTGTGAGATAACTGACATGTTACCTTCAGCAGAAAATTGTGTTGGAGCCAAAGGGCTTGAAACTATACAACAACACTAGTAGATAGATTGGACAAACTAAATTCAACTTCATGCAATGGAGGGAGAAAATATGAATGATGATTTAAATCCTCCCATGATCGATCCACACCCATCATTGCTTCCAAAATTTCTTCTTCAGATGGTAAAACTGTATCCAAGCAATCCATAGCTGAAGTAGAATCAAGGGTCGAATTTGGAGCCACATCTTTATCTAACTCTGCTTATGAAAAAGGAGTGTGATGGTTGTCTCCAGAGTTAATGATAGATTGATAAGCGAGTTCTTCTGTAGACATGGGAAATTTCATTCTACCCACCTGCCATCCATCTAATGTGGTGGTAAATGAAGTTAAGGGCCAAGAATCCGAAAAATAATGAGTTCGAAAGAACTCTTTCCGAGAAGGTCCCCTAGAGGATGAAATCACATTAATTCTAGCTGTAGGAGGAGGGAGGTAAAATATACCCATTAACAAAGAGTACATCCCAACTCCTAAATTCTCAATAGGTTGATGGGGATTGTCCACCAATGGAACAGTAGAATCCGAAGTTGTGTGAGAGTCACCTGGAGAATAATTTAACTGATGAACTCTAACAATCCTCCCCTCATGAGGAAAACAGAGGATGTGGAATAATGATGAAACGATGGAATACATCTCATGAATATAATTCCTTCCTAAGAGGAGGTTATAATCTAGGTTTGCATCGATAATTTCTACCTCAATATTCACTACCTTTCCCCCAACATAGATAGGAAAGGTCGGGATAATCCAATGTGGCCTATGAGAATCTCCATCAAATGAAATCAAAAGAGTCAGCAAAGGAACAACTGAAGGTGATCCAATAGCCTTACAACATGACATAGAAATCACACAAGTGGAGGCTTCCTCATCTATAATAGTCCGTAAAATATTGGTCTTTCAGTATGTGTAATTTATCTGGAAAGCCATATGGTGAGGAAGTCTCTTTTTGACATTCAACATATCAAAAGTGAGCACTAAAGAATTCTTTGGATCTACTGCGCTGATTGATGAAATAAATGAACTTCTATAAGTAGGGCATGACTGGAGTATCTCCACTGCTGACATAACACAAGGAATTTGAACCAGATCTTCTACAATCGAGTAGTTATGGGCTGCCCTAGCATTAGGGTTAATAGTCGAGTGCTTTACAGAGCCTTTCGGTATCTGAGGTATAGACTCAATAGAAGGCCGCTCAATATGAAGTGGTTTTGTGGCTTCGGGAATAGATTTATCGTTAGATGTTTCTGATTCACCATAATCATGTTCTCACGTAGCGACGTCAATATGAGAGCTCATCATATAAACATTTGAAAAATTTTCCCCTTCTTGTTACCCCCAGAGGAGGTACCAGCATTAGAATTTGCATGAACAAGTAATTGTTTCCCTTTGGGAAAAGGGTTAGTCAGAACATCTTGGGAGCTAGAGGACCCTTGCTATATTGATAAGCGCTACGTGTCTTGCATCTCAGGGTAGAGGTGAGTCAAATGATCTCCATTGCATAACTTGTATGTAAATTTTACCTTTTTCTTGGACTCTTTCCTAACCTCTCCAGCACCATTGCCAGGTTTGTTTACAATGCCTTTCCCTTCTTTGTTCTTCTTCTTACCTCATCCCTTCCTCTTCCCATCGGATTTTCGATTTCCTTTAGGGTTAGAG